>JANTQJ010000033.1:0-38975 GCA_032989685.1 Arthroderma sp. PD_2
TAACCCCTAAAAAATATATACATTGCATTCATTACTTTTCAAACTATGTACAAATGTTTATCTAGACATGATTCATCGACTCTGCCGTGTGCTCCATGTTGCTGGAGCAGGAGCTCTGGGAAATACATTATTCATCCTCAGACTTTCTCGAGTTTCTTCAGAAGGACTGAAACTATTCTCTTCGTCACTCTTACCCTTATAGCCCCATTGTTTGATAGCCATATCTTTATTAAGGAGCTCCTCGTGGCCAGATCGCTTGGAGCGTGCTCGGATGCCCGAGATGGTGGCTGTGAAAGAAGGCCTTGACGTCTTGGAGAAGATGCCAGTGCGAGAAGAGAAGAATTGTCGGACGGCGGGCATACTGGAAGCAGTGATACCTGCAAACATCTCGATTTTCCTGTCCGGTTTCTGTTAGCTGTCTAACGGAGCTAGCTGGGTTGCAGGTTAACTTACGACCATATCAAAACGTAGCCGACTTTCCAAGATGCATCAGTGATATCATTTTGAAGCAGGGTTCGGTAGTAAAGATTAGCGGCCGACGCGGCCACAGCACTAAACAGAAATACGGATTAGATTTCACGGTACACCCCTTTTTTGTGTGGCTGACTGGCAGGAGAGGCGCGAACTTACAGGCCACCAGTCATGAACACGAGTATGATACCAATCTTCTTCGATGTAGACAACTGCAGTTGCCAAACAGCCGGCATTGGAAGGATTAAAAGGACCAAGTCAACCAGCATGCCAATGATACCAGTGGGGATGGAGAATTCGGCAAATTTAAGATAGTGCCATGACAGTGTACCCTCGAGGATAGACTCTCCTGGCCACGGACTGCTCATCACAAATGCGGTGACTGAAGTTGCGATATAAAATAGGCCTGATAGTGTGGCTCCGATATACACGCTGATCCTCACATATCGCCTAACTTTGAATAGGAGATAATATTGGATGAAGAGACTGAGTTTGATGAGTCCCAACGCTGGTGTTGCCATGATGACCGTAAGGTAGTTTTGCTGTCATGCTCATTAGCAACCTCCTCTATGAATCAAGTCATCTACCACATACATAGAGGCTGGCGTTGCCCAGTAGCTTATCCAGGTGGATCTCCCATGTGTGTCTGCCTGCTATACCGTTTACACATCCTTTGCACAGTCAGTCAATCTGGGGAGAAGTAGGTTGGGGGGTTGCACCGCTTACCGTTGACCGTTGCCCCAAAATATACAAGACTGAATAGCTAAAATATCATCATTAGATTCCCTCCTTCTGATATGTGGTAGGACTATGGCTGCTCACAAATCCCAAAGTGATGGTAACTAGTTCAAACAAGTCAGCTTCGAATAATGTTCTCTTCGCCGAACCCGCACCGATGTCTACTTACGATCATCCCATTTCCATGTCTTCGAGATGGCGATTCTTGTATAGATGCGGATGAAAAAACAGAAGCAGGCCAAGACGAGAAACGCCGACCCAACTCCTATAATGACTGGGACCTGAGTTTGGGGGTTTTCGAAATTTGGTATGACGCCAGGCGGCGCTTTTTCGCCGGGTATGGTTGATAGTACCTCCGGCGGGATGTTCTTCAAGAGATTAGGGTCTGGAAGTGCGTTCGGCATGGCTGCTCGATCAGAGTGTCGATAGCATAGGACAAGTGAAGGAACTGCAGAGACCTGGTATAACGAAAAAAAGGGGGACGCCTGCGACTACGTAGGCAGCGAGTTATGTCCTTAGTCTTGAATGATTTGGTCTTCGCCCAACAGTAAGGCTGTTGAGAGCCTTATATTCGGGCGACGGAGACAAACAAGGCTGAGGGAGTCCACCAATACATTGCAACATGGATTATCAACGTGCCACATGTGCTGAGGGGTGTGGGGGGGAGACCTGGATGGTTTCCTGCCAATTGCTTGCAGGGAACGCGCTGGTCCGTCGGGGGCCATCCGTATAAATTAAGACCATGCGGTGATCGAAAATAACCTGGCGAGCCCTGCCACTGCGGCTGACCCTCCACTCGCGCCGGGCCTGAGACTTGGTATTACGCTGTACACCATGAACCCCCGAAATATCGCACATGTATTCATGCACGAAGGATTTTAAATTCGTCCACTTGTCTTAGCGCGTGAAAATCCTTCCTCGTAATGGCTAGAAAGTGGACATCCTGAGCTGTGTCCGGGGCCCGTTAGCGTGTGAATTAAGGTCAACCGGGCCGAAGTCCCTGATCGTTTAATATAATTTGTCGTCAGGTCGATGTTAACTGGTATACGAGTCATGCCGCAAAGCGCCCAATGCCTCTCCCGCTCGTTGATCGCAGGGGGACCCAGAAAGTGGAGGAGGACCCTGAATGAAGTCATGTATACGACTATTTTTGTACTGTAAACCCCAAAGCAACGGAGTACGGAGTAACAGCGAATTGTTCCAACACGCCTATATCTTATTGGGCCAACGGTGGCCTACAGAATATAGACCTAGAGAAGAACTCGTAGGCCTAGGGAATAGAGCAAAGGGCTAGGCCGAGATATCGGGCCCAGCGATCAAGCATATCGAGTGTGAGACAGCCGAAAAAGAGCCCCGTCGAGTGGGCTTATGGGGCGCGCTTAGGGGCATGCTGAGGGGGCAGGCCGCATAAGAAACAGGTGCCGTTCCACCAACCAGACGTATAGTTCTTGAACAACAGATTCGACTGGCCGAGGATTGACGGCACAGAACTCGCGTATAACTCTTTGGATGGTGGAACCTGCTTCATACGGTTAGCAGGCCAAGTGTGTCTATCGGAGCACTCGGTTGAGCGTGTCTTCAGCAGCAATGCCCTGATTACTTATCCCCTCCAGCCCCAAATTCTGGAGTTTGGAGGAGTGATCGACGGGAGGCTGAACACTTCACTTTGCCTTGTTCTGCGCGGTCGTCCCAGTAGAAGAGCAGCAGCTCGAAAGGGGAGCAACTCGGAGAATGCATCCTCCCGCTCTCCCCAGACGCACGGGCGACCCCGGCTGTACTCTGTCACCCAAAAAAAAATGACGCAAGGAAGACACAATTCCGATGAAGATGCGGGCTAGCCAAGGCTGCCGAGGAGAGAGATATCTACCGGCCATTTCATGGGCCCACCAGTGCCGGCCCATTGATAAGGGCAATGGAATCCGTGTGATGGGATGGTGGTCGAGCAGAGAAGTACGACACAGGCTTGCCCATCATGCACTCAGAATTTCCAAGCAAGCACTATGTTGCGCTGGCTCTTCCAGTCCTGCCATCGTTTTCGAAGTTGACATCAGCTGTTGCCTCCCGTGACTGGAGCTGGCATTGGTATTATGTAGTCTTCCTCTTTTTGGCATGGCAGACGGTACAGATATTGTGGAAATATTGGTGGAAGGCACCAGTATGTGTACATGAAACATGGCACCGTCAGGGCTCAATCCGACACTGACGCTCGTCTTTTAGTCCAAAGTCATCATCGCGGCATACCCTACACCGTTCGGGAGGTGGCTGACGGCAATTCATATGATTTTTGATTCGGGCAATCTCCTTCAGCAGGCGTATGACTCGGTATGTATATGCACTCAGATCCCACATCATTGCAGCTTGATGTCTGATATATCCAGTGTGACGGCAAACCGTTTGCGATTCCGATGATAGATCGCTGGATAGTTTTTGTATCGAGTCAGGACACGCTCAAACAGCTAGACCGTGAGCCCGAACATGTGCTATCGCTGCAACAGGCTCTGCACGAAGTAAGTATAACGGTTGGATTTCATCCGTTTCCTTGATATCAATTTGAGAATATTGCTAATCTGCAATAGCTCGCATCCACAGGGCCCATCTTAGGTCCCCATCAGGTCCGGATAGAGAACAAGGGCACCCAGAGTGAGGTGTCTCGCGTTGTAGTTGGTGTCCTGAAGAACAAACTGCGTTCAAACATTCCTTTGATGAGTGATTCCCTTCGCGAACGCGTCAAGAAAGCAATGGTTTCGGAGATGGCTCCTCCCACCGACGGTACGTGTGCGTGCAAATAGCGATTATCCGACACGCTCCCTAACATTGGAAGAAAAACAGACGCCAGCGAGAAAAATGAATGGAAGCCGGTCAGACTCATGCCAGTGCTTCTTCGGATTTTTACCAGCGTGAACCTTTTGCCCTTGGTTGGCGAGGAACAGGGTACGTCTGGCATTGTATATACCCCTTATGTTGCACTACGCTGACATAGCATGATGCACGACAGCCGACCGCCCCGAGGTATATGAGGATATCATGAACTTCTTCTGGAGCTGTGCACGAGCTTTCCCCATAGTCGATATGATGCCGAGCTTTCTCACACCGTCAGTTACCACTCTGAATTATGATAGACAGGAAGCTTACAAGCCTATAGATTCATCGGCCCAATTGCAATGGGTTGGGGTATAACCAGAACCAAGGTTTATAATCTTCTTCTATGCCATACCACTCGGGCTCTTCACAAAAAAGATTCCGGCGAGGAGAAGCAGGTAAGCAAGGCCTCACCTTCTCGAACAGCAACAGAACTGACAAGGGGTATCAACAGCGTGCTGGAGGGCATGTCGCTCAATGGGCATCCGAGATAACCAAGCTTCGAGATGCCACCGAAGTGGCCAAGATATCACTTGGTCTTTTGTTTGCCAGTGCATTTCAGGTACCCATGGTACGGCGAGGCAAAGCAACTCCCATGATATGTCCCCCATACTGAGGCTTTGAAACTTAGGTCGTGCAGTTCTGCATCCATAGACTTTGCAAGCATCAAGAATACTCCGAAAAACTTAGGCAAGAAGCTCAGGAGTGTGAAAACGTATCATTTGGCTCCATGAACCGGGAGATGCCTTATCTCGACAGTTTTATGAAAGAGACGTCTCGTCTGAGCCCAGGGCCAATTGGTTAGTCATCCTCTGTCCTTGCGGCTCTTGAGATTTTTCGTCAAATAGCTTGGCTCATGCATTTTTTACGTCAAACTTGCTAACACGAATTCACGCGGCAAACAGTAAGCGCTCCTCGTACGGTGATGGTTCCGTATACCATGGAAGATGGCTGTCAGATCCCTGCAGGCAACTGGATTGCCATACCACAACTTGCTCTCATGCGTGATGAGAAAATATGGCCAAATGGCAAAGAATTTGAAGGGTTCCGCTTTGTCGATGAGACAGGCGATGTATCCGAAACTCGATTCACTCATCCAAGTCACGAGTTCCCATTTTGGGGATCCATTAAGCATGCCTGGTAAGTCTATCCTCTGGACTTTCTGGTTTGTCATTGATCTGTTTTATTCTCCGTACTTACTGGCACTAGCCCTGCGCGGTTCTACGTGTCTGTCGTCATAAAAATGGTCCTCTCGCAGCTTCTTCTTGACTACGAGTTCAAACTAGAAGATCCGACGGCGCCGCCATTCCTCACCTTTGGTAAGGTAAGGGTGCCGAGTCCCTTCATGAGACTCTTGGTGAGAAAACGCTCTCACAAGGTATAACCGATGGTCCGCGGGGGTCCGATGACTCTGGGCATGATCTTGAAGGATTCCGGATAACAGGGATCGGAGCTTTGGATGCTTGACTGCGTGTATATCACAAGGCAGTTAATTCATCCACACGTAATTGTATGTAATTTAAATTACGGAAGGATGAAGGTTTTAGATAGTGGAGATTAGGGTTTAACGAGGCCGAAACCTTAAAATACAGCCTAAAACCTTATTCTTTTAGCTTAAGTAATGACGCATTTTGGTTGGATTCACAACATTCGAACAATCAAACAGACACAAGGGTGGGCTGAGTCGCGCTGTTGGACAAGCCTTGGGGGCCAGTCCAGCCGTGAAGAAACCACCCGGGTTTTTGCGGACGGCCGTCTTGAGACGTGCTATTCACAGTTTTTGGTCCGTCTGGCGAGATTAGACCTGAACAATACGACCAGTTGCAATATGGCCTCCCCATCTGCTGCAACAGCTCTCCTTGTCATCATAGTCCCTATCATCATGTTTGCTATGCGCCGTCTCCGAGGCGGGGAGGAGCCCAAGGTACCAGAGCTCAAGGTCCACTCATCAGAAGCTGCCATACGACTCAGCAAGCTACTTGTGTCAGCTCTGCCTAAAGATACCGTCGTCCTGCCTCAAGATGCTGCCACCTTCAAGAAGTCGATGAACACCTACTGGGCACAGCAAGAGTGTGAAGTTGTGCCAGCGTGTGTCGTCAGACCTCAAAATGTCGACCAGCTCTCCACAGCTGTCTCCATCCTCAAAGGCGAATATGACCGGCGCAGAAGTCAAGATGGGGAGGGTGAGGGAGTCAAGGCCGGTGGACTATTCGCAGTCCGTAGTGGTGGCCACTCCGCGGTTTCGCATGCTGCAAGCATTGAGGACGGGGTAATGATTGATATGAGTCTCTTTTGTGACGTGACACCGTCTGAGGATGGATCGAGCGTGGTTATCGGAGCAGGGGCAAGATGGGGACCAGTATTTGAAACCCTAGCTGCAAAGGGTCTTGCTGTCGCTGGCGGGAGAAACTCCCACGTTGGAGTTGGCGGCTTGACATTGGGAGGTATAACTTGATGCGGCTCTCTCTTTTCCCTTATCTCTCTAGAGTTCTCGCAGACCAAAGCTAATACAGAGATCGATGAATAGGCGGCATTTCCTTCTTCTCTCAGCGACTCGGCTCGGTGTGCAACAATGTTCTCAGCTACGAAGTCGTACTGGCATCTGGCTCTGTCACCACAGCCTCCCCGTCAACTAACCCTGATCTTTGGCGCGCCCTCAAGGGTGGCGGTAACAACTTCGGCATCCTGACGAGCATTACAGTTCGTAGCTTCCCTTCTAGTGATATCTGGAGTGGCTTTCTCTATATGCCCTCTAGCAACGCGACGAAAGTACTATCCGCTTTCCATGAATTCGTCAACAGAGCGCACCCAGACCATCCCGGCCCTGGATACGACAGCTATGCATCTGGTCCTATTGCCTGCTTCACCTATCTCCAGCAACTCGGCATACAGGCCATCTCCGTGAATCTTGTTTACACAAAGCTCCCTGAGCAGAAGAAAAAATGGCCTGAGTGCTGGAGTAGCTCTGCTTTCAAGCCACTCTGGCGCCTATGGAGCACCTGCAAAGTCCGATCACTGGCAGATGCATGTGATGAGATGAACTCGCTTAATCCACCTGGCAGACGCCAGGTTCTTGCTACAACCACCATCAAGAACGACCCCGCCACCCTAAAGGCCGTACACACTGCCTACAGCGATGCCATTGCTCCTATCAAGCGTGCCAACATCAAGGGTATGTCATGGACACTTGTCCTACAGCCCATGCTGCCGAACTGGGCAGGCGAAGGCGGTGATGGGAATCCCTTTGGGCTATCTGATACTACCGAGCCACTTGTCATCGTATCCTTTACTGTTAACTGGATTGAGAGCTCCGATGATCAGCTTGCTGAAAAGCTGACGCGCGAGGCAATCGAGCAGATTGATGCCGCTGCCACTGCCAACGGAACAAACCATCGTTATCGATATATGAACTACTGTGGAGACTGGCAGAGGCCATTTGAAGGATACGGAGACGAGAACCTAAAGTTCTTGCAGGAAGTAAGTAGGAAGTATGACCCGGAAGGCTTGTTTCAAAGGGGTTGTGTAGGTGGATTCAAGCTTGATATGACAGATGGCGAGGTTTCAGATACTTAAAATAGTAAGCCTGTGTAATCTCTCAACTACAATCATCGTTGTGAATTTCTAATGTAAAACATAATTTGGAGTCTACAAGCTAATATCTGCTTCTGGAGATCCAGCGTTTGGCGGCGTTGATGCCCGTTTCTGGCCAGGCTACCTTTTTAAGGGCATTTTCACACTTCACCAGCACATCTCAGGACCAGAACTTCTCGAGTCCAGTTTTTCCTCTTGCCCACGAATGCGTTGGGTCAAGCCTCTTCTTTATCTATCGCTTATTAAGCCTTTTAGTTTGCCAATTGTGAAGAATTCGACATCGCATTGCCTGTCTTGACTCGACTTGATAACCCATCTTTCATTTTTGGTCCTCACGCCGCTTGCTAACTACTGTTCTTCATTGTTTATTCATCTGTGCCTTTGGCCTTCATTGGTTCATGAACAAATGGCGACCTTAAGCTCTCTCCCGCAGGAGCTCATCGACATGATCGCAGAGAACTTGGACATTGACTCTCTGTGTGCTGCATATGCACTCTGTCCTGGTTTTTATTCCGCCCTTAAGAAGGAGGCATAAGAATGGGAGATGGTCGCAATACCAAGAACCACTTTTGATGAGATGATTTCTAAATATCGTGGCTATCTTGCGCTTTCATTCGGTACCGTCAAGCTCTCTCTGGAATTCCCGCCCATATCGGCCAACGGTCCAGATGACAAGTTGCATTGCCGGCTAACTGCCGACGACATACTGGCGAACGATGAGATATTTACGAATCGGATGTTGGATGTTTTTACTGCGCTGAGCATCCTTGAGCGTGAAACAGAGCCTAGATTCAGGCCCTCTGGAATCAAGCTATTTGTCTTGAATCCTGGCCAACGAGGTGGCCGAGAAATGGACGATGTCTGTCCGCATCGTTTAAATCATAATGCCTGGCGCTTACAATTACTTTATCCTGAGAATTTACCTAAATTGCACTGCGTTAAAGCCCTGGAGATTTCAGACGATTACTACTTCCACGATTTTTCGACTGGTATACATCGCCTCGATGAACGGGTTATCATTGATATCGCTTCTGCGTTGCCAAACCTGGAAATTATTGATTGCTACCCCATACTTGAAAGGTATCCAATAGCCTATGACCATGCAACTACGCGACACTTCACCCATCCGCCTGAGGGCCCACTGCGTGATACCAGGCACGACTTCGCCAGGGCGGTAACAGCTGCTCTATTGAAACCGCCTGGCCAAGGGTTGCCTGCCAGCCTTAAAGAATTAAAACTGTGGTTTTGGGGACTACGCCAGGACTGGGAAAGGGCCATAGATCAATCCATAGAACTGCCAGATCTGACGCAGCCATACCTCTACGACCCCCTCAGCTCCGCAATCCGCTCACTCTCGCAAAGGCTGATATTCCTTGATCTTAGGCTATTAGCCGACAGCACACTTTTCTGGCCATGCGCGGCTGAGGATGCACCGCCACCGTTTTGGCCCAGGCTCAAGACATCTATCAGTTGATTTCCACCCTTCCACTCCGACTGGTTCATGGTACTTTCAGGGTCCACGTGAAGAGAGTAGAGACATGGTAGGATTCCCTGTCACTGAAAAGCATTATCCTCCAGTCGTGGATGATGAGGAATCTGAAAAGTGGGATGAAGAATGGGAAGCTTATGGTGGGCCGCCGTCTGACTTTTTTCCACATGCGTTTCGCACAGAGCCTATCGATGACGTGGTTGAACCGCTTCTTCAAGCGTTCGGGAAAGCATTAGGTGCTATGCCAGCACTCGAATCCGCGAACCTTGAAACCTGGCTAAGCTGGGACCCAAGTGTTGAGATGCAGGAGGAGTATGACACTCTCAGGACGGGTGTTCCATATACACTACCTCGTGAATATGGTGATAATAACCATAGATGGGGTGTGAGATATTCGAAGGGCTTGGGTTCAGGGAGACGTCTTTTGGAATGGCAGGTTGGGGAATGGAGAGCCAGTGAGGAGACTTCACAATTATTCCACCGTATTGGAGAGGGTTTGGAGGAGGTGTGGAAGGAGTTTGAGTACGTGGATGAACGAGATCTAGACGATCGAGTTCCATAGGCGTTTGGAAATTTTGAAATATAGGTTGCTAGAGAGAATTGTTGGGAAGAGTGTATTAGCATTTAGTCGGATTCAAACGAGAACATGGCCTACTAACTCGAAATGGTTTATAGATGGGATACTATATGTACTATATACGGAGAACCCTGTACACAATGAGCCATCTTATTCAGTTGAGGATTTCCTCCTACACGCGATGCCTATGCCGCAGTGATGTTCATAACGCTTAATAGAAATGAAACGGCTCACGGCTGGATGCGAGGCGGACGTCTCTAGAGACCTTTAAAGACCAAAGAAGGGTATCTGGAGTGTCAGTAGACAGTCTCTTTGACCATTTTATTCACTGATTGAAAAATTAGCAGCATAGAATAGGATATATTTATAGACTTAATTCAATACAGAAGCGTGGATTTGAGTGTTGCAGTAACGTTTCTTTGTCCACTATTCCCTTGCTACAAGGCCGAGATAAGAAAGCAAACCACCCAACCAATAAACACTCTTATGATTACACAGGCTAACATTGTACGGGGCTGCAAACAAGTGAGTGCAGTATCAAATTGCCGAAGGCGCTGGCGCAGCAATTTCGGGTCTGAATGTAGAGTTAGGGCTATTTTGGCCAGTTCCTGGCTTGTCTTGCGTCTCCTTTGGGATTGGAGTCTTCATGATCGACTGAACTGACGGTGGCCCATTCACTTCACGATTCAGGGTCATGTACTCCTTGGCGGCCTCACTAGAGCCCCTCTCTAGCAAGTAAACCATGTAGAGATGAAGGAGCTCTTTGGCGGCCTCGACTGGGAGAGTGCTTTTGTTGCGAATATCGTCGATGACTTGCTTAATGCGCTTGTATTGGGCGGATTCGGTGTCGGCGCTGGTAGGCTGTTCCAGCTCGAACATTAGATAGCTCGTCCAGAAAGGACGGCTATCAGGGTACCAATGCTGGTTCTTGTGGAATACTTGCCGAGCTTCGTCAGAGGTTCCCTTGACTCTCCATAGAAGCTTCGCCCACTCCGCCACAAGAGCAGCTTTTGTTTGAATATCACATTCAGCTGAATCAAGTTGAGATTTGTAAATCTCAATTGCCGCATCTAAACCGCCGTGGCGACGTGATAGATTTGCAAACGATATTATCGTTTCAATATGCCCTGGCATCGTAAGCAATACCGCGTTGTGAATATCTTTGGCGATATCGACTCGTGAAGCCATTTCTTCGAAGTAGGCGTAGTGGAGGCGGATAGCTGGCCTGGATATGGGCACATAGAGAGAACTGGCCTTTTGGTAAATGATTCTAACTTCTTCTTCCTTTCCTTCTTGGCCAGACATCCATGTCGCGTAACGCATCCAGAATTCATCGTAATGCGCACACGTCACGAGACATCTCTCATACAAGAACTGGGCGCGAGCAAAGGAACCCTCTGCTTCTTCAAAATCTAAATATTTCCTCCAGTTCGTCAACTGACCCTCGTCAAGTTCGGTGACATGGAAGTAAGGCCTCTTGATTTCGGACTCATAGGTCCATCGTTTTGTGGTCTCTGTTTGAGTGCGTGAAAAAATCTCCAGGTAGTGGGCATCAGCTCGGAGGCGAATGTCTCTCTCGATCTCAGCTTCGCTCCTTGAACCAGGAGGAACACTGCCTGCTGCATTTTCGATCTCGACTCGGAATTGAGCTAATGTCTCAGGCGGGACAAGTTCATTTAGTGGCCTGGCTTGAGCCAGTTGCCGATACCGTTCAAAATATCTTGCATACTGGTGCATAGGTATCTGGATGATTGTGCCGAGTACGGCGAAAATCTTATCAGGGCACTCTACGCGCTCCTCGAATTCAAGGTATTTGTCCCAGAACAAATGTGATAAGAAATCGAGGCCAACGCAGCTGACGCCTCTCTCAAAGAGTCTAGAAGTGAGGACATTAGTAAAGATTAGGTTCGAGTAAGAAAAAGAGAGGGGAGAGCGAGGAAAGGGGAGACAAAAGGAAGGATGGAATGGGAGGGGAATGGAGGATGTCAAACATGGCATATGCATTTAAATCTTCAAGTGGGGTGCCGAGTCAGGTCAACGATTGATAGATGTAGGTTTAGCTATATCATCCGTGCGTAACATAGGAGAGGAATTCCCGAACAATTTCCCAGAGGTAGTGTGCGAAGAACAAAGGCAGCCTGAATCTTATGGGTGAGAAGCAGTTTCAACGAAACCAAGGTGGCAGATGACTATCTCACCCATTTAAGGAACCTTGATAATATCGATCTGCACCATATGTCCTCAAGATTGCGAACGAACCACGCGCTATGTCGGTATGGTTATGGGGAAGGGTACCAACATATCATACTTACTCTCGAATAATGTCGGTGTCGTGTGAGGTTTCAACTTTGAAAGTGCAGTAATTCGTCCACAGATCCACTGAGTTTGTGATACTGGCAACGCCTCGCTCGTATACCTAGTGGCCAGAAAACAACATTAGCAAGTAAGCTCGTACCGAACGACTACCAAACAGAAAGCCGCTGACTGACCATCTCGGCAGCTTCGGTGCCAGCGATGGAGAACTCTAGGTCTGCATATTTCTTCCAGTATCCGAATAGCAAGGGGAATTTGGCCAAAAACCGGTCGTAAACAGTTCTAGTAGCTGTAATGGCCTGTGGGCTTGAATTGCGATTAATTCCGCCTTCCTGGCCCTCAGCCGCGCGCACGAGTTTCTCCCATGCCTCGAAGCTGTCGGTGTCCTCGAGCTGTAGCAAACGAACAGAAATAAGTTAGCAGCGGTATTAAAAGTAAGAATATGGTTGGTTTAGGCAATACGGCCTTCTATGAAGACCTTGAAAGGGCCCAAGGGAGGTTTACCACTTCTGCGTGGAGCTTCTTCAACTCCTCGTTCTCCTCGTCAGTCCCGCCAAAGAGCAAATCTGCCATGTTGGACAGCAGTAATGGGTGCAGGGGTTTCAGTTACAAGCAGATAATATAAGACAGGCTGGTACTGTGAAATCCCTTGTTCTTGAAAAGTAGCCGCGTGTCTTGAGCATGAAGTGCCAGAAGTGAGAAGGCTAGCACAGGCGGGCGCAAATATGCTGCTGGATTATATAATCAGCAATAGTCATGTGATCTCAAATCTTTGACCGCGTGAGAAAGTCGAAGATTGAAGATATTCGAGCTGCAACATTGTCAGAAGGCGAACACGGCGGACTTGCGTCCTCTACAGACACACAATGGCGACACAGACAACAGTAGGCCTGGTAGAGGCTCTGCCCCTCCGACTTAGAAATTTTTTCGCTCGCTACCCACCACAATACTACTCTTCGCAAGCTATACCAAAATCCGTACCTCAGCAAGAATCCCCATCGTCAACCGGTGACTCCGAATCCCCCGCAGTCATAAAACCTGCTCCAAGCCCTTTCGCCTCACGAAACACAAAGGTCAAGCTCTCGAAGACCAAAGATGCCGAATCTATTTCATACACCGACTCGTTACTCCGTTCGAACCCCAACGAGCTATACCCCAATCCCTTCCTCCCATATAAAAACCCAGAAACTGGCCGATGGCGAGGAGCCATCGTATCACTGCGTCGACAGGCGGAATTGGTCAAGCTGGGCATTAAATACGGCGTAGAAGAGCTATTGCCTCCTGGCCGAAAATCGACAGAATATAAACAAGCAAGACTCATTGAGAAGGGTTTGAGAGTGAAGGGTACTGGTATTGGGCAGAAGGTCAAGGGTCACAAATGGGAGAGAATGATGGGAGGAAAGTTGGAGAAGAGGAAGAAGGCTATGTTGGAGATGCCGGAAATGATCAGGTTATGGAAACAGGTAATATTTCTCCATGCTCCTTTTTTTTTTCCCACTGAGACGGTATCTCGAATCCTTACATGGCAAATCAAACTAACTGATACTTTTCTTTCTATAGCGTGGTCATGGTCGTGGCTGGAAGAAGTATCCTCGGTCATAATATTTTCTCCGTCGTGTCCTTAGAATTGAATTGTAATCTCGATTGTAACTCAAATGTACTATATCTTGGAGTTTTGGTGGTTAAGTGGTCGTTGCACCTCTTTTTAAAGCAATATGAACCCTTTCATTGGCTCTCTGAATTCGTTCAGTATATATACATAGAATTTCATCATATTCGCCAGCATACTATGGCACCCGTCCCAAACCAAATGGCCGCCCCATAATACAGAAGCGATAGATTGACTCCATAAGGGCAAAGGTCCTTCCCGCCAAAAAAATTGTTAGATAACGCCACTATCAGCCGTAAAATGGTGTCAACAGCTCGCCAACCCTAATTGTTCGTAATCGACCCTCCATAGCCCTAGATAAAGAAACATGACTACCAAAATGTACTTTCCCGTCAACCTTTCTTGTCTTCGCTAGGGTAGAAAATGGCTCTTCGCTGCGTGTAGCAGTAAGTTGGTCAATGCAAATCATTTGACACCGCTGACAGGGACCAAGGGTATCGAAAGTGGCGTTCCCAACCTGGAATCCCGTCCACAGCTCCTCTATATATGGCTGTTCGAAAGACGTTGGTGGGCGATACCCCACTGGTAGGTTGGGTATTGCGGTAGAAATATTTTCAGAAACAATAATATTGGCACGGAATGCATCCGCTGCAACTGCTTTGGAAGTCGAATTAGGCTTTCCTGATGATTTTATAGTTTCGTTGACATTGTTGACGCTGGAACGAGATATGAGAAGTATAGGACCCTCATTGGATAGAAGGATTGGACGTTTTGACCCGGACGCGACAGGTTCATGAAACGAGCCTGGTATCCCATTAATGGGTATGGAAGAATGTACACGCTCTCTGACTGGCCGTTGGTATGGCTTTGAAAACCGGGCGGAAGAGCGACCCTGTTGCGGTGGAAACCTTGCAAGAGCACAAGGGACGTTAAGGAAATCGGAGAAAAAGGAAGAAAGTCGAGGAGATTTGTAGACTTGCACAGAGACCCTATCTCCACAAACGGTGGATTGTTGTTTCATAGAGCTCTGGTAGAGCTCCCCTTGAAAAACATCGGAATGTTCAAGGGATAATGGTATCTCTATCGTTTCCTGACATGACCCTGGGCTAGGCAATGTGACACGCATGGTACCACTATGGAGATCAATGAATGGTCGAATCAATGCCATTCTTGGGTATCGCTTTTGATTCAGTGCCACTCCAGTCCCTTGATGTATCAAACACCACTCTCTATCCCAAGCTAAGCCCTCTGGTTTGACTTCCCAGTCCGTTGATTCAGGAATAGCAAAAGCTCCGCAGCTCTTTATTGGGTAAACGCAGAGCTTCTCGATATAAAACCTCGAAGAAGAAGGTTGTTGAATAGGAGGTGGAGATGAGTCAAGGTCAGACATAGCCTCACCAACTATACACTCATCAACGTAGAAGTCTCGAATGAAGTCGACGAACGTATCAATATCCTTTCTCGACGTCATAGCACCCAAACTAACACGTAGACCACCAGTTGGCTTTCCAGCAATGATGTCGTTGTCATCTCCACAGCGTTGACCTGCATTATAGTTCCGTCTCATATCATCAGCCTCCAGCCCAAGATAGTACGCCATCCCACCGGGATTGCATAATGTCCCTGAGCGGATCTGAATATCTTTGACCGCAGCTAGCTTCTCTACCTCCGACTTCCGAATCCAACTACCAACACTGTCTTTTAAGTTGAATGATATGAGAGGACCCTGAAGAGCGCGATCAGTATACTCTCCTTGCCCTTTGTAAATCTCACAAACTTTCGTGCCATTTCCATGTTCCAAAGATGAAAGACTTTCGTATAATGCTGTAGCCATATCTCCCGTATGACGGGATATGTTGTTCATCGAGTGGTAAAGCCGTTCATGCACGTCAAATGCGGAATGCAAGGCAATAATGCTATGAAAAGGCAAGGTGCCATCTTCAAGTTGTTCATGAAGAGCCGAATCCTTCTTAGCATGCCATTGCTCTCCAAGAGCTAAGACCATCCCAACTGTGCCTCCGCCAAAATACTTTCTGTTTTGAAAAAGATGGCCCGCATCTTTGCGAACAATAAGGGCTCCAAGATCGGGAAATCCGAAAATCTTATAGAAGCTGACGACGGTGAAATCCGGTGCGCAGGCTGCATCATTAAGATCTAAAGGAGACGTGGATGCAAGCGAAGCCGCATCGAGTAATGTGAAGGCTTTCCGCTTTCCGTCAGCGCCAACACAGGCGTGAATGTCCTTGCACCAGCTAAATGGCAGCCGACGGCCGGTCATATTAGATTGACCAGGGTACGCGAACAGAATCGGGCCGGCTGACTCTAGATTATCGTGTCCATCCCCCAGCCTCTCGATCCACTCAGTTACCTCCTCGTCGTTAACGAAGCATCTTTTCCCCAGTTCGGCCATATTTCTAACCCCAACCAAGCTAGTATGAGAATCAACATGGTATCCGTACCAGAACCCGTTCGATCCATAATCGCGTAAGCCTTCCGCAACAAGCTTAATTCCGGCAGTTGCGTTGGCGACAAAGACGACGTCAAAGTCTTCTGGACTGGCATTACAAAATCGAAGAACTCGTACCCTTGCATCGTCGATTCGGCTGGTGGATAGTAGGGAAGATGAGGAGGCAGAGTGAGGATTTCCAAAGAGGTTACTTGTCAACTCTTGTGAGAAGGACTCTATGAGGGAAGTTGCATAAAGTGTTGTCCCTGCATGGTCGAGATAGGTTGTATCTAAATGCAAATGAATTAGCTCTAGATCTCAATCTCGTGTATAGGTGGCAACGGCCATAGTAGCAGAGAATGAACGGCCAGTATCAGCGTAAAGGTAGTTTACCGACCTTTGAGCAACGGGTATTCAGCAGCTCGTATCTTTTCAACAGGCTCCCCATAATGGGAGGGGATATCTTCTTTGGTGGCCATCACTATATCCGGAGCTCGAATAATGCAACATCATCCACGTATGAGCTGCGTAAGGCATAAAAGTAAATAGGGTAAAAGGTACTCAGTACATATACTAGTAAATAGCTATCGGGCAAACTGTTCGGCCATGAGGTCTTGCATCTTTCAAAGCGCATCGCGGAGCTCTCCGAAAGTAGCGCGGAGGAAGGAACCGATAAGACTAGTCACATGACGATAAGAGATAAGTTTGGCTACTTTGCTCTGTTTACACTGTTTGCACTACTTTTTGAGGCTTATAAATAGACCTTCGGTATTTTATTAATCCCCGTCCTCTCACGTGAAACTTATTAGTCATAAATTAGTAATGAGAAGGTAGTGCAAACAGTGTAAACAAGTCAAAGTAATCAAACTTATCAAGCAGAGTGGAAATTGCAAGTTAATGGAGGAAACAATCGATAGTGGAAGAGCTTTCTATTTCAACCAGATAATTAAACAATTATATACATGATCACACTGCGCGACAGGTAAGTAAATGAGATAGGAAAAACATTTCATCAATCATTCCGCATCAGAGGAAAAGGAAGAGACGTTTGAATATCGAGAATAGGAAACAGAACATAACGCAGGAGATACACCTAGATATTCCGAGAAAACATGTCAAATCCACATAGTATCATCAAGGTAATACTGACAACCCGGCCGTGATCCTCCCTTCCCGCTCACCATCCACCCATATTTACAGAAGACAAACCAGTTCTATCCGCCAAGCCCGTCGTATCAGTCATTAAGACATAGATTGTGCCCAAAATTGAAGAAATATAAGGAAGAGAGCCAGGGGTTAAACATGGTATGAGTTCCGCCTTCCAGAGCTGCTTCGATGTCTGTGGCTGCTTCGTCGGCTAGAGTGGCTTCCTCGGCGGGATCGCTTCTCATGGTGCTCCTCGTGGTGGGAGATAAAATAGGCAAAGACAGCGGTCCAGAAGAATGAGATTATATTCATAATGCCAAAGGCGAACGAGGCCTTAAGCATCGAGCACACCTTGGTCGGGTTCTCGCTCAACGGATTTTGTTGTTGCTGGCCATAGTATCCGAACGGTCCCAGGGTAAGCAGGAACCTGCTGCGCGAGAAATTATTGCAGTTCTCACGGGCAATGTCGCGGAGGAGGTAAACACCCGCGATCAAAGAGCCGAAGAAGCAGAGGTCGACGAACGAGACGAAGATGGCTGAGCGCTTTGTGTTTTTGTAGCGGAAGAGGGTTTCGAGCACCCAGACGCCGCCTAGAACGCTGACGATGAAGAGAACGAGGATGTATGTTGGTGTGATTATGTTTGCTTTCACGAATCCGTCGATGAACCACGACTGTCGCAGGTGTTAGTATCTATTGAATAGGACAGGGTATTGGAAAGGGAAGCTGGTCAACGTACAAGCATGCCAATTGGCGGGATCAGAGTGATCAATTGGCCGATTCGCCAGCAGATGAAGAAGAAACTGGAAAACATCTTGGGCGGCCGATGCGACTCTTGGATTCAATCCTTTCGCAGACGGGCAAGAAACTCCAGGTTGCGCAGTAGGGGGATGATATATCCGTCTCCAAGTAGGCTGGCTACCTTAATGTGAAGCTGCAGGTAAGCGGAGTAAACAAAGCGATCCTGTGTCTATGCAGGAGTGTTGAACAGACGAACGAGATCGACAAGGCGACTGCAAGTATCCGGAGGATAAGAAACAGCTTTACCAGCCCTGCGAGCGAAGTTACTATTTATCGCCCGGCCAACCCTTGCGCCTGTGCTGGCTGGTTCCTCCTGTTGCATGAGGCTGGGAAGGGAAAAAAATAAGATGGCGGGGCGATCGCTTTCTTAGTCGCCGCCGGCTGTCATGGAAACGAGCCCAAGTACCAATCAGCATCACCATAATGACGACGTTAGAAAGTCTCGTAAGATTAGTTTGGCGATGCATGGGCTACATGGATGTTATGGGCGTTAGTGATGGGATGTGGTTAAGGCGGTTGCTTTTCCATGGGACAGCTATCCAGGCACAAGTCGCGACCATGGTTAATTAAAGGCCAAACTTGGGAGTAAACAACTTCTAGGGGTTTTTTATTCATGTAAGAGCTGAAGTAGAATTCAACTGCTAACATAGACCAGAGACATCGTCAGACATGATTTAGACATTCCATCATTAGGCAGTAGACAAGTGAATATCGATCCTGAGGCCCTCCCAAGTTCGAGAGAGAAGTCAAGACTACTACTCTTCTTCCTTCACCTCAGCCTTGACAGCTCTCTTCGCTTTCTTAGGAGTTTCCTTCTTGACGGCCGGTTCATCATCGCCCGCTTGGTCCTTGGATGCACCCTTGCGCTTCTGGCCCGCGGCCTGTTTAGCTGTCTTGGGGGTGTTTGGTGGTGTAGGCACTTCGCCAGCTAACGCCTTCGCCTTCAATTTGATCTTGCCGATGCGGTTCCTAATGGCCAAGGGGTTGTATTCTAAAGACGGGCGTTAGTGATCCTACTTGTAACCATCTCTTCACGGCATCTGAGATTTTAGGATAGGAGTATCTACTCCTTGATTTCACCTACCACCGCCCATCATGGTAGCGACAGCCGCAGCATCGACCTTGGTGTTTGAAGTTGCCAGGATAGAGACCAACAGCTTGACGTAGTAAGTGAAGTTAGCCAGTTTAATATTGATATTTACTCCAGTTTAACTGCGATGATGTAGTTAGGGAATGGAAGCAAGGGTTGAGATCATACCATGGCATCGGCCTTATCATCCCAGACAACAGGCATATTGGAAGCTCTGAAGAGTAAATGTAGGTTTTGAAGGGGTTCTTGTTGTTTAAGGGCTGATATCTTGTTCAAGATGTTGCTTTTGGGAACCTCGAGGGCAGCTGTGATGCTGAGCAGAAGAAGTTGATACTGAAGAAGGATGTAAACAGCGCAGGCAGTGTGATCTTTGTTTAATTTATAAGGGAACCCTACGAGAGTCATTTGGCAATGATAACACAATTTGAATAACACGGTTGCCCGGCTACCAAACTGACTATCAAAAACACTTCCTCAGGGACAACCTCCAGGGACACACTAGCCCTGGTACTTCCCGCATCATCTTGACTAGGCCACTACACATGCAACACATTAGAAACATGACAGTCATCGGTATCTTGATTAAACAGCCCCAAAGTAAGACTCGTGGAAACTCATAAACTCCACCTGGCCCAGACTGGACTCGGGCTAAGCAAAAGGGGGGAACAAAAGGTAATAACAAATCTTCTTATGCCGCCTTGTGCAGGACGAAGGCCACGAACCATCATGTCATGACAGCGTAACAGATAGTAAAGTCGGTCTAGAAGCTAGGGTATTATTCCAAATTTGTAGAGATTCATTCCAACCTAGAACCATGTCCCCCAAGAGCCCGTACTAAGGAAGAACCACATATTCCGTTTTTTTCATAAAAGAATCGCTAAACAAGAAAAGGAGATAGTAACGTAGCGTAAGGTATTAGAGTAACATGAGGGGAATCGACGTGGAGATGGGTTAAAAAGATAAGGGCACGAATGCTATAGGTATCATTCTGAAATGCTAGAAGAACATGACGCTACCATGGTAGAAAGGGTTGCTTATGATTTGACGACGGAAGCTGGATGACGCTCGAGGGGTGGGCTGTGTGATGGTGTTCTATTTCCGGGGGGCTGATAAGCGATGAATCTGGGCGCATTTTCTGTGCTGGTGTCGGCTCCTTGGTGATGTCTGGGTTCATATCTCGTCTGCTGCATCTCATACCCTTCCGATTCGCTACTGGATACAGCATAATCTGCGTCGGCGAGTCGTCTCCGTCTTTGACCGTTCTGATGTTCAAAGGGGTTCATGAGAGACGATGTAGTTTCGGGCACGGTTGCTGGCGGAGCTTGAGTCGGTGCCCCAGCTTGATACTCTTCATCCGTGCGAGGGACTAATTTCACCTGGTCATGTTCGTACTCCAGCATTCGACGGCCACTGTATACTGGGGGTTCTGGAATTGATCCCCAGGTGCGGATAGGGTAGGCTCTACCCTTCTTCCAGGGTTCTGCGAGAGATGGAAAGTATTGGCGGTATGCAACCCAGCCGCAGCCGATCCCAAGCAGCGAGCCGGAGATGACGTCGAAGGGGTGATGTCGAGCGTCCATGATTCGGGACGCGGCAACTAATCCTGCAGAGAGAGTAGGCACCATGAATGCCTTCCAGACTTCTCCACGGCTGTCCATGACGTGCAGTTTTCCAGCAAGGTACATGGATAGGTAGAAGAGACCGGCAAATGAAGCTATGTAGAAGTTAGTACGTTAGGGAGCTAGACGAAGGGGGGCCATCCCCTTTTTCCGATATCAATACGTACAGCTGCTATGTCCTTAAGTAAGAAGAAAGAAAAGGTTAGCAAAGGTGAACGGGAACCAATTGTCATTTATCAATAATGCGTCTCTGCATACCTGATGGGAACGATCGGAATCCATCCTTCAGAATCTCATGATCAGTCTGGGTGCATATCGTGTAATCCGACAGCCCGTGTTCTGGCTGCTCGTCGAAGCTCCGGGGCTGACATCGATCGATGAAGTCCGGTCGAGGTTTGCCGCAAGCATTCTTCAATGCGCCTGTAATAACGAATGCCGCTCCCTGGGCCAATACCAATCCAAGTATACCACAGTTAAGCTCCCAGAGCCTATCCTTGAACCGGTATTTGCCCGTCAGCCTCCTCTTCCCCGTCGCATGGTTGAGTGGTTTGCTATGTGAGAACAGCCCGTCCAGGACGATGGTATAGATGATGATGACGAGGATAGGGAAGCCGCCAGAGATGGCAAGGGCGAGAGGGATGGAAACCCGTTCCTTGACGGCGTATGGGTAGTGTAGCGTGTAGTTCTGGAGAGCGAAGGGCTGGTGGAAGGGCTCAACACGGTCGAGGATGTAAAATCCCACAATGAGCGCGCTGGTGAGCAGAAAGGGTCAGTCTCGATCGGGAAATCGGTCGCATGTCTTCGCGCCATCTTGAGGAAGCATGCGACTTACATTAAAATCACATAGTCTGATATATATCTGCTGGCGGGTTAGTTTCGGTTTTTACCCCGTACATCTCAGATCCACACAACTCACGATATGATTATTCTTGCGCGCAGTCTCTTCTTGGAGAAAGGGAGCTTGCTAGGGAGTTGAGCGTCCATCGCTGGGAGGTTTCGAGCCGGGCGCTTCTATCTTGAACCGGGCGGCGGGCGCAAAAGGAGGAGGCAAGGGAGCGAGAGGTGGAATCGATCAGCTTTTACAGCAAGATCTCGCGAGCATGATCAGCACACGCTTGGTTGTTGGTGATGGATCGTTCGCTCTTAGCCACGTACGTACACAGAAAATATCTGTGAGCTAAAACGAGAGAGCAAGGAGGAAGAGGAAGAGGAGGTGAAGGAGAAGGAGGAAAAAAAACAAATACAGCCTTCCAGTGAGAGCGCTTGATATGACTTTATTTTGCGGGATGTGGTGTGGATTTGCTGAACAAGTTCCATATATTTTTATCTTCCAAGCTGAAACGCAACTTTTTAGTCATATCTGCTTCAGGGCGACAGGTCAACTTGCAGATGCATTTAAATCTTTACACGGATATCAATTATTGAGAACGAAGCTGCCAGAGAAGAACACATCTTACTACGAGTTCGCTTTACTCCGACCCGCCATGCTTTCTCCAGCTGACGCTCACGTCGTACGCTGCCTGTCTTCCCGTCCCCCTAAGTTCTGATCTCTCGCTGATACATCTCGCAGGTTGGGTTGTCCGCACTTTCAGCCTGCTCTTCAAGAGCCCGCGAGGCGCAGCATGCGCTTGTCACGCTTGGCCGCCTCCTTTTGACGCCGTAGGACGCGTCATGGGAAAGGCAGCGCCATGGACGGCGGCTTGGCGACAAGAAGGATACGGATATAAAAGACGGCCATGAAGGGGGTTGAAGGGGGTTGACAAGGTGGCTGACGGGCCATATCTCGATGTTCTAGGCACCGGGATGAGTGTTCGGACACGTAACGTTTGCACGACGAAGAGACTGGCTGAAAAGCTAGAACTATAAGCATCCAAGGAAACACATTTGACTATGGTATCACAGGAGAACACGAGGAAAACACCAGCAAAAAAGAAGAAACGAAAAGCAAGAGAGAGATAGAGAGAGCTACTCTTTTAACGGTGGAAAAACGCTACTTCTACCCGTGGTAAACAAACTGTCCGGGTTTCCAGTCAAGAACCCGGTTGCAGTACCACGTATCTGCTTCCGCATTGCTCGAATCCTTTGAGCGTCTACTGTTATGGTTGATAGCGGCATACAGACTGAACCCTTGCTGCTCAAGAACATCCATGATGGTCAAGAGAATGACGCGGGTCTGTACCGTTTTCGTGCCGGTAGCTCGCCAGGGGCTCCCGTGAAGCTTTATCTCGAACATGGCACCTTTTACTTGGCAGTTCTCAACGTCTGGGCCGAGAGCGTCGGCTAGTATCAGGCCAAAGTCAGTTGGGGCATCAACAATACGCAGCTTGTCGGAGTTGTGGAAGGAAATGCTCGTCCATATACACGGCGGAGGAGCGGGTTGCTGAAAGCGGAAGAATAAGCTGTCTTTTAAAACCATTTGCGCGTCAGTAGGGAGGCAAGTATTTTTATCTCATTCATTGGAAGAATTACTCACCAACATGCCCAATATCTACCGACGTCTTTATGATCCAGCCTCGCAGGTATAGCCCATCGAGAATTCTAGCTATCAACCGGCGAGCGTCTACCCTGGAGTCCCCCCATGAATTCGGCGACCACGGATTCCCCTTCATTTTAATTTCGAGAGATTGGCCATATTCTCGCGGGGTATGGATGCCCTTTGGCCACCCTTTGCGTACCATCTCTATTAACTCCGGAATTAAGGTAACAGGAAACCTCAGCAGTCGAATCCGGTCCGTCATATGCATGGATAGACAGGCAAACGTCGTCCGAAACTCCGTAGCCGGCAGTGCCTGTCTTGTGATAGCGGTAGAGGATGATAGCCCCGAAGATGACATTGATAGAGCCTGTGTTAGAGCTGGACGATATTGTGTATCATACGATACTGCCGAAGATGTCACCGAAGCAGCCGTTGTTGTGCCAGTATGATATGGCATGTTCATCGCTGGTAAATGCATAGGAATCAATTCTGGCGCCGTGGATGCTCCTCGCTCGGCATTGTTCGCCTCCAGCTCCATCGTCTTCATGCTCTTCTCAAGGCAGGGGATAATTATGTCATGGTCATCATATTCTGGGTTTGGCGCACTCATTCGATCCATCTTTGGCCGAGTATGAAGAACTCCGTATACTATTGCGGTTTCCCTCCCTCTCTTTATGAGCGCCTGGTGTCAAACGACTTCGCTCCTGCTCGGTAAGATGGCAAGTCAGTGAGTTTCGTCACAGAAGAGAGGAAGGACGGAGACTTAAGATCGGGCTCATCCAACAGAAAGAATGCTAGCCTTTAAATATCATATCTTGCCTTTTATATACTAGTAATGCTATATCCACCGATCAGGCTGAGGTCTCCACCAAGCCAGATCCTCGTATTTCCAAGTTGTCAAAATATCCCGACTGACTTACGCCTCAAAATATGGCTTAGACCTCAAACTTGCCTGTACTCCGTAGAACATACCTAGTATCATAAGTACGGCTTCCTTTCTCGCAGAATTCATCGCATTTTGAACTCAAAACTAGAAAATACTGCGCCAGGTGATTGTTGTACTTTTGTCATTGGAATGGATGAATGGCCCACTTGGGCTGGTGGACAAAAGGCGGCTGCATCCGCTGGCTCCGCTGTTTCTTCCATGCAAGTAAGGAGTTCAATACATGGGGAAGGGTTTTCCGATGAATTATAAAATAGCCGTTCAAGAACGATTAACTGAGGGGCAGCCAGTGATTAGTTCGAGCACTCCATAGATTGAGATTGGCCACAGCGGACAGGCAGAAAAGCAACATTGAAAAAATATCGATTGCATGTATCAGTTCAATTGGGTCGTTGGGTTACAATCCTCCAGGATGGGCTAGCTACTTTTGGCTATGAGTTCAAGGACAGGTGTTTTTCATCAATATCGCACCTAGCTCCGAATACCATGCCATATCCTTAGACACACTGAGTAGCAACAACATTTTGTAAGAAAGGCTCATTAGAAACGTAAGAATTGAATGTCATAACCGTCCAAACACATAGGTTTCACCCATTTACTTCGCACAGCGAGTGATGTAAAGTCCAATCCTAGTATGAAATATTAGACTTTGTGCTGATCCTTCATTTGTCAATCATTGACCAGGGGTTCACTTACGGTGGGTTACCATAATCCTGGAAATATTTAAGATTGGTCGTCCCTGCGTTCGACATCTTGAAAGCTATTCTTTGCCCAAACGGACAGTCGAAGGAGGCGACAACGGTGGATGTCCCGGCGGCGAGTTTTTGTGTCCCTAGCTCCGCAGATACCTTCGGCGCATTCTCAAATGTGGTACCATTGTTTGCCGGGCCTTCCAGTCTAGAGAGGCCAACATTGCCATCCCCCTCAAAGGTGTAGGTCCAGGCAGGACGTTCCTCCGTGCTGGGGAACAAGAACACCAGAGAGCAAAGGTTAGGGCCATCGGTGGGTATGTCGAAGTTGAAGATTGATGAGATGGTTGATGAAACTTCGCCATAGTATGAGGTTCCTCGGGCAACGTTAGGAGCAGAAGAGTTGATGGGAATGATCAAGTGGGGGAACTCGAATGGTCCAGAGAGGTTTGTTGGACAGTTCTTGTCTGCTTGGTCCTCAACGGATCGAGGGGGGATTGAAAGGGCGTGAGTGCCCAAAGTAAGGCATGCTGCCACAGATAGCCACTTCATGGTTGATGCTGGAGTCTTTGAAGTTGGGGTTATGGTATGAAAATGTGCTTTTGTCACTCTGGGATTCAGATATCTGATTGAGACGAGGGACCTTCATACTAGGACGAGTAGCTCATATTTATAGTCAAATGTGAGCAGGTCAATAGCTTCCACTGTCCGTTCAATTGCCGAAAGTCAGAAGCATGTCTTGAACCAAAAAGTCACGGTCAAGACATGTCCATGCTGCTTCCCATGGATAGTTCCATCGCCGAGTTACACTCGATGCCATGGAGTGGACATCTCATAAACACCCAGCGGCCAGATTGCTAAAAATGAGATTAAGCACACGGATCAGCCGCAGCGAAGAAGCAAACACAGGGAGTTTTCCTGTAAAAGGTGCAGGAGTGGATAGCGGATCTGCGTTGGATGTCTCAGTGCTTCTCTCGCAGCGAGCGCCATGTTGACGTTGCGATAGTATCACTCGACGATGCACATCTCCCGATCAGATAGTGGACAGCGGTCTAGATTGGAATTCTTGAAGCTGTTATCTCCCTCCTAGGTAGGATATCCTTTCCGCCTGGTGTATTTGCGTTGAGCTGTTCTTGTTGTCCGTGGGAGGATATCTGCAGCTAGAAAACTCGTTTCTCCGTGCCTCGAAAGTATACGGATAAGTATCCGTACTCTGTAGTTATTTCAAAGTCGCATTAGCTTACCCTGTACAGTAGCAGGAAGCTAGACATGCAGGATAACAAAAACCGAGGTTTTGCTTTATTGTTCCATGGATTAGGCTTCATATTATAAGACATGCTGCAAGTCAAGAACCCTCATCCCCATGGCCCAAGGAATGATGAAAATCATGCCATAATGGTCGTACGGGTAGCTTCATTGGTAGGCGCATCATACAAGCATCACACCTGAATCTGAATGGCCTGTTTATCGAGAAGTCGACGTTGATGGAATGCTGATATATGTTGTACAAGTCGTCTGGGTCTGATATCAATAACTACATGGATGTTTCGTTCATGCATCTCGCCGCCACAGCATCCCATCCAGAGCTTATTACCCCGCCGACCACGAATTGAGTCAGCAAGCAAGTCAGTATTAAGGATATCTTAAAGTACGAGACATGCACTAGATCTCGTATTATGAAGGTGACGCGAAGAAAGATCACAAGAGAAGCTGCGGATAGTTCGAAGGGGAGTTGTAATTGATCCGTATGAGTTCACGTAAGGACTTTGATTATATTGAAGGATAATCTATATGGATACTAAGGGTAAATACTAGCTAAGGGTAAATGAAATGAGTGGCTGGAATCGACATAGTAAATAAAGGGATACTCCGATTACTCGAAGCACTACCTAAGGAGGGTAGGTGTTACAATGATCTGTTAGGCAGCCTAGTTACACTGGTGGACGGGTGATACTCTCATGGATAAAGGGAACAGGGAAGAAGGGTAGGTATATATGTTCCTAGTTGGATGACCTTTATTGCGAACAAGCACAATATTGGAAGCTTACTCTAATTTCATCTATGGCCTTTTTGCTAAGGACGAGAACATAGCTTACACTTAAACCAACAGCACTCCCTTACTCACCTTTAGCTGTTATCCTTTAGCATATATAGTCCGACGTAAGCATCCTTCTAAAGGCAGCAACCTCCAATTGTTCTATGCAGCTTCCCATGCCTGATACGATGCCTAAGGCTAGGTTGGGGGCTGCCGGAGCCATAGTAGTACTCGTAGCACCCGTCTGCTGCTCAATCTTTTCTCCCGATACCAGAGGCGTGTTGGCCACATGCGCTACTCCGATCAGCCCGGCCTTGAGTTACTCTCATGTCTCGTTTGCACAACAATCGTACAGCCGCTCTCATTGCAGTCGCATTCTTCCCCCAAGTTTCATTGCGTATACCGGCCACCCAAAGTATTCCAGTACACGGCTTTCAACTAAGGAACCTCCATACTGCCCAATATCAACGTACTGACCTATATATGGTTAGAAGATATCCAGAAAACCAAATGTAAGGGAGTTTGAGAGATTGCTGAGTAAAACAAAGAGAAAGAGAAATTCAGGTTATTGTATAGGAACCAGCTTTCCATGCACTCACAGTAGTAAGAAATGCTCTGAAATTCCTTTTCACAGTCCCCTACTTTTAATTCCAGAAAAGATTTTGAATAACAGCCCGGTAGATCCACATACTACACGCGTGCGTAGGTATCAATTTGCTCCTCAGAGAAGGCAAAGGCTGATAATGCATGGAGCTCAGTATACTCTTCCATCATATGTTCCGCGGGGTAGAATTCAATGTCTACACGACTGGAGTTAGGAATAGGACCAGGGCAGAGGGCGTTCCCAGCGGAGAGTACTAGGGGTGGTACATAAGTCCCTCCATTTCCTCTCCATCCCCTTAGTTAGTGATTTGCCTCGACCTGAAAGCATGTTATTGAAGGGGGAACTGGCTTGGAGAAGCCACTGGTGTTAACTTAGTAGGACATGTATCAACAACATCGTACATCTACCATCTGGTGAGAAGTTCTCCGTGGATGTTGGTTGCATTTGGCGGCGATGGTCCAACAAGCCCTATGCGTATGGTATCTGGCCACGCCGTACAAGATCTCAGGGCCCAAGAAGTTCGGCTTGTGAACGACCATATACCTAAACAGCGACTCATGGGGCCTAAACTCTGGATATACCAATATCGAAACGGTCCTGATAAAGAGTGGAACTCGTTCTATAGCTTTGCCGAGATCGACTTCTTTCAAGAAAACTTTGAGGTGCAGAATTGGTGGGCAAGTGCTAATACGCTTCATCGCTGGACCGTTCTTGTAGTACGATTTTTGCGAGATGGCGAGCCAGTCAAATTTGAAGAGAGGAAAGACGTGATGCCGTCAGACGAGGAGTTCAAAGTGGCTGGGAAGGTCATGATGGTCAACGACGTGGTGAAACTCGACATGGGAGGAAAGACAAGTATCATTCACTCGTTTGATTCTGAAGAGGGGAGTTTGCGGGCTCTTTGGGATCACTTTGGTATTGAATAAGCTGACAGAGGAGGAAATCGGGTGCATTAAAGGGTGGTATATGGCACTTGAGAATAGGGAGGTTTCTTCTTCCTCTCCCCCTTCTTCTATTACTCTGCGCCGAAAGTAATAGGATACCTTTTGCACTGGCAATAGACCTAGAAGGCGGGATCGTACTTTCAGCACTAACTAGCGAATCTCGACTTTAATACGATGTCTTTGAAATCATGAATCTACAGGAACGGCGAGATCCAATCATTAGTAAGCTCATCGGCTATCTCGACCTTCCTGATGTAACTCTAGAGTACGAAGATGACATATATCTAGCATCTAGTCGATGATAGTAATATGTGTTTGAGGCCGTCACTCGAGTGTTTATACCCCCAACTTTCATTTGAAGCCATAGTTGCAATATAGATAAGTCACTACAGCCCCTAGCAGAGTAGTTATCAAGCCGGACCAGAAAGCCTTTCCAATCCACTTGATACACTGCATATTCCCATCTCAGGGTACATAAGATATATAATATTCCCCTAGAGTGTTGTTTCTATCGTATTAACAACTATGGACTTATCAATTTGCGGGACATGCGGAGTGCAATACAACACTACATCTGCGGAATCTTGCAAAATATGCGATGATCCTCGACAATATGTTCCTCCTCAGGGGTATACACTCAGAACTCGATGTTAATCATCCACAGGAGCTGACCTCAAACAATAGGCAATGGTGGACAACGCTGCGTTCGCTGCAGGAGTCAGGGAACTATCACAACAGGTTCCACACGGACGAGAAACAACCCGGGCTTGTGAGCATCGTCACTGTTCCACCAGTCGGGATAGGGCAGCGAGCAATGCTCTGCTCTACACCGGTGGGCAATATCCTCTGGGACTGCATAACATACCTTGATGACGAGACGGTTCGCCGTGTTAACGAGCTCGGCGGAATACGGGCGATTGCTATCTCCCATCCTCACTTCTACTCAACGGCTATTCACTGGGCTGAAGCCTTTCAATGCCCTGTGTACTACTCGGCAGAAGATGAAGAGTGGATTCAACGCTACTGCGAGAATGGGCCTGAAAGAGTGATTGCGGGCTCAGAACCCCTGGATCACTCAGGGGCGAAACAGGTCATTTGGAAAGGGGATGAGCTGAGCCTTATAGGCGGCAAATTCAAGATTCTCAAGGCTGGAGGGCATTTCCCAGGGAGCTCCGTTTTGTTCTGGAAAGATACAAAGCGGCTGCTGGTCGCTGATACTATCCAAGTTGTACCCAGCGGGTTATATCATGTTGACAGACCGCAAGGCACGGTTTCATACACCTTCATGTGGTCATACCCGAACCAAGTACGCTCTACTCCCCATTCCCCTCCCATATAAAATAGTTATATGTTCGGGGTTTGCTTTAAGAATAGTAGCTAATCATATAACTATTGAACTAGATACCTCTCCCGCCGGATGCCGTCAACCACATTTGGAAAACTGTTGCGCCACTTGACTTTGAAGACATACATGGCGGCTTCATGGGGCGTGATACCATTGGGAATAGTAGGAAGAAAGTCCTCGAAAGCGCCCAGGTTTATATCAAGGCTATGGGGTATAACGACCATCCTATCCACGCGGAAACCAAATAAGGATACTATTTGATCAAGTAATATACGTTGTCATCGCCAATTAGGACCCTTTCTTCGTTAATCATGTGAATAGTTGACGTCGAAGAGCGAGTTTGATGCTGGCAGTGTTCTTAGAATATTGTTGAAGAAAAAGTGAAATTCGCCCCAGAAGTAAAGAAATCTACTATACAATCAATGCTATGATTACATCAGAAATGGCAATGGCTTTAAGCGTCTCCGTTGTTATATTTTGCCTCCCGTAAGCTCCTCAGCAAGCTTCTTGGTTCGTCGCTGGACTGCTTCCCATTTGGTCAAATCATCCTTCGTTTGGTTACCCAAAGTAGCCATGGTTGGAGGAGGACCCAAGTTCCAAATATTGTCTCCGGCTCGGCGTCCATTAGCCCAATCTGGATTATTCTCGGCAGGGAAAACGCGGTCGATCTCAGCGTTGAGCTGCTCTTCGTTGATGATGAACTTCTGCGCGTTCAAATAAAGCTCGTGGATCGAGTTCACTAAATCTTCACGTTTGGCAGCCTGGATCTCCTGAACTTTTGCCATTGACCGGGCCAGTCGTTCTTCTGCACCTGGGTCTGGTAGCACCTTGCATTTAAAGGGTTTCATATTCGAAACCGATGTAGTGGCTGTGAGGCGCTCATCGTCTCGTTGCGGCTGATTCAGGACTTGAGTTCGGAGGTTATGTTTGGCACTGCTTCTCGCAACCATTCTTCGTTGGGAATTTTTCTTGCGCTCGTGCAGCTCCAAAAGACCTTCACGTAAATTCTTCCTCCTAGCATCTGCCATTTTTCGTTTCCACTCGACAAGTTCATATTGGGGATGGCCGGGTGCGATCTTCGAGGGTGTCCTTGATGGCAGCGGTGTAGCGTCTGCAATGTACGTTTCGGTAGGTTTATCAGGTCGACGGGAAGGGAATAGCTCTCGAGGGACAGGGAGAGTGCCCTTGATCTGTGGACGACGAGGGAGATCAGGTTGAATCGTTTGTGGTACGTCGATATAGCTGGGGGCTTCGGGGCCGACCATCATGCGAGCGGTCGAAGAGAACAAACGGGACTGGATCCCGGGGTTTGTGCAGGTCTTACATAGTGCTATAGACGATTTTGCACTGCACTCTCGTATTAGAGACGCCATTGTGAATCAATTGCGACGGACGCTCGCCTGTGAAGCTGAAAAGAACGCGAGTTCAACGAGAGAGAAAGAATTGCAAGAAGTTTGATTTTACAGATGGTCCGTGCACGGAAAATCTTGGCAAAACTGCACAAAAATTGAAAATCATTTTTTTTTTTCGTTCTCAGAGAATCGAAACCATCAACAATCGGGTTTTTCACAAATAAAACCTCGCAGGACCCGAACTCGCTCACCAGTAGCAGAGTCTATCGTTGAGCCTTTGCAAAGATGGGTACAGCTAAGAAAGAGGCGTCTCGACGAGAGCGCCAGGGGAAGAATAGCGATGGAATGGGCAATGTTCGAACCAAGGGAGAAAATTTCTACAGGTACGAACTACTTCCATCCATTGTGACAAGATGGTATGGGTTTGAAAACTCACTGTGCGACTTCCTTATAGAGATGCGAAGAAGGTGAAGACACTGAACATGTTCAAGGATGGCAAAGCTCAACGAAATGCTTCTGGAGAAATCACAAAAGCTGCCTCCTATCAGTCTCGAGACAAGCCAAGTGCTCGGATAGAACCGAATAGAAAGTGGTTTGGGAACACCCGAGTCATCTCCCAAGAGGCTCTGAGTTCATTCCGGGAGGCTGTTGCTGAAAAGGCGGCAGATCCTTATCAAGTCTTGTTGAAAACGAACAAGCTCCCAATGAGTCTCATTCAGGATGGCCATGCTCCAAATGGACTGAAACAACACAAAGCTAAGATTGCTGTTGAAAACGCTCCATTCAGCGACACATTTGGGCCCAAGGCCCAGAGAAAGCGAGTCAAGTTGAGTGTTGACACCCTAGAGGGTCTCGCCGGAGAGACGGTTAAGATGCACGACAGCTATGTGGATCGCCTTGAACAAGCAAAATTACTCAGCGGTACCTCGGGCGATGCTCCAGATGATGCTGATGGTGCTACTGGAGAGCTTACCGCTGCCAGAGAACCAATTTTCACCAAGGGCCAGAGTAAACGAATCTGGAACGAACTTTACAAAGTTATTGACTCGTCCGATGTCGTCATACATGCTCTTGACGCCAGAGACCCTGAGGGCACCCGATGCAGAAGTGTTGAGAAATACATACACGATGAGGCACCACACAAGCATCTGATCTTTGTTCTTAACAAGTGCGATCTGGTACCAACTAGTGTTGCTGTAAGTTTATATCCTCCCTCTAAGTTAGCTCTACCCCAATCATATCATATAAATGGTGCCATCGCGTTTGTCAAGGCTGCTTCCTGTGCATATTCTTGCCGCTTTTTTCCATGGAAGACGGTCTGTTACCGCTATGGCAGATTAATCCCCCCCGTAACTTTGGCTTCTTTCTGAAGTCGGGGTTGACTTGCTCTCGTTTTGAGGGCATTGTCGCAAAGGGCATGGTGTGTTTTGTTTTGAGTTGAGTCCTGCTTCCGCTTTATTGTGGCACGATAGCTGTTCTCTTAGTAACATTTCATATATCCCCTTTCTATATAATGTCGATTATTATATCTTGGCGCATTTGACTAATCTCCGGTCATAGGCTGCTTGGGTCCGCACTTTATCAAAAGAGTACCCAACACTTGCATTCCATGCAAGCATCAACAACTCATTTGGGAAGGGCTCTTTAATCCAACTTTTGCGTCAATTTTCAATTCTCCATTCCGATCGCAAGCAAATATCGGTGGGATTTATTGGCTACCCTAATACAGGAAAGTCGTCCATCATCAACACACTCCGAAAGAAAAAGGTGTGCACAGTTGCTCCAATCCCAGGAGAAACAAAAGTATGGCAATACATCACGTTGATGAAGCGTATTTACCTCATCGATTGTCCTGGAGTTGTACCACCAAGCAATACTGCCACCGAGGAAGATATCCTCCTGCGTGGAGTTGTTCGAGTGGAGAATGTTGAAAACCCAGAACAGTACATTCCTGCCATTCTCAAGAAGACGCAGCAGCGTCACATTGAGCGAACTTACGAGATCAAGGGGTTTGCAGATGCCACTGAATTCCTCAGCATATTAGCTCGAAAGGGCGGTCGATTGCTGAAGGGTGGTGAGCCTGATGCTAATGGCGTTGCAAAGATGGTCATAAACGATTTCCTTCGCGGGAAATTGCCATGGTTTACCCCACCACCTAAAGCGGCAGAGACCGGAGATGAAAAAATCAATGGCCGTGATGGCCGCTTAGGAGAAATGGCTCTGAAGAGAAAGGCGATTGATGCCAAAGACGCTGCCAAAGAGGATTCTAAAGACGATGCTGATGCCGTCGATGGTAGTGCTGATTCTGAAGAGCTAGAGGACGTTGCAGAGAACAGTGAACACAGCGAAAGCGAATTTGAGGGGTTCGGAAGCTCAGAAAATGAGGACGGTGGTGCTCCAATAAACACAGACCCTAGCACCTGAAGCGCAAACATATGGCAAACTGGCCTCTCCCTTAATCTTTCGCATTTATGAGCTTATGGTTCGCAAACCATTCCATTCCATACGTCTGCAACTGGACCCGTGCTGGACCGGTTCCCAGAGCCCTGAGCCTACGATTCATGGAATCAATCTAGGACGGCTCCCGGAACGATACATTGGTTCTACAGCTGCTGGTAGATTGTTCCCGCCGTGAACCGCAGATACACTCGCGCGAGGTTCGGTATATACACAATCATACGGAGTACTCCGTAGAGCCTGGAGGATTATATCTTGAACCCCCCAGCGAGGCCATCCACGAGAACTCAAGGGTCAGAATGACAAAGTGGTCCAGTTTCTCCACGCTAGACAGTTAAAAATCAAAGCTGAGACAGTCTTCAGTTGAGATGGCACTGCCTTTGTCGCGAGTCAGCCAGTACAGGGGGCTAAAACATCTTTTAAATGAGGTTCATAACGGTTAATTACGTATATATATCTCCACAAAAGCACCTTTCTGCCTATTTAGCCTTTCCACGTCCGAACATTGCATCCTAATAATGCCGTTTCCCCAAGCCGACAGTTGGTTCGTGGATCCAGCTCCCGAGGTCAGAGGAACAAGGGGAAAGCTTAGCTGATCAAGCATTTGAAAAGTCTCCACCCTTTCCATCCCTAAGCAAACCACAATGCTTGTTCTTATCAGAAGGAGGTGTTTGACGGCTATGATACACACTGTGTGCCGCATTGTGTGGTTTTTATACCCATAGTTCACCAATCTGCGCTAGAAAAAGCGATATAGGTATATGGTCATTAGCAAAAGCTTAATATAGTAAGAGTTGCAGGAGCTGTTAAGGCCTCGCCGGGCGGCCAAGCAAGCCGAGTCGGAAGAACGAGAATGAAAAAAATTTGACCCTGGACATCCCACCAAAAATCCCTCTAAATTCCTGAGATAGATATATATTCCTGTGTATTCCCCAAATTTTTCTCCATTCTCTTATACCTCACCATTTCCCATTGCTTGCAAAGAAAGCCCTTTGAATTAAACTCGCTCCTGGAGTAAAGCAAGATCACACTCCCTGGTACGAACGAAAGTCGAACAATCGAACTAGACATCCAATCAACATGTCTGATCCTCTCGTACAGCAACCCAGCGCAAAGACGCCTCAGACAGAGTGGTCTTCGCTCTATGAACAACATCAAGAACACAAAGTTGCCGTCTCCAACGTATCCTCGCCGCCATTCAACAAACTTGCCAATCCAGCCCCCCTGGGCCTCTTCGGGTTTGCTGTAACAAGCTTCGTGGTAGGAATGTATAATTGCGGCGCAGGGTAAGTGCTGGACAGTCTCTATTCTTGACGAGCTTGGTCTAACATGAGGAACCTTTTCACCATAGACTCCCAGATTCCAATCCACGGGGCAGTCATGGGCCAGACCAAGCTGCGTTTGGCCTTGCTCTATTCATGGGAGGCATGATTCAAGTCATAGTGGGAATTATGGAATTCCGAGTCGGCAATACTTTGGGCACCACCATCCATTCTTCATACGGCGCATACTGGATGGCATATGCAATGCTCAAAATTCCCGGGTTGAACATACGCGAAGCATATGGAGATGAACGGTCATACACTTTCGCACTGGGCATATTTCTCATCATTTGGGTACTCTTGACGATTGTTTTCATGCTGGCTTCGATCCATTCCAACATCTCTGCACTGCTTGTGTTTGTCTTCCTTGCGCTCACATATCTGTTCCTGGCCATCGCCAATTTTATTGCAACATCGTATCCCAAGCAAAGCGTCCAGATGAACAAGGCTGGCGGTGCGAGTGGGGTTATCTGTGGGATAATCGCGTTTTACTGTGCAGCGTCCGGGTTAATGTCGCCCGAAATGACTCCTGTTCGACTTCCCCTTGGCCCTGTCCCATGGACTAAACAGCATATAGTGTGATGCAGGGATTGTGATATTATGTCCGCCCATTAGAGAGATGGAGCACCTGTTTGTTCATCCGATATTTTTCCATTTGGTTTAGCGAGCATCTTTGCGTTTTAGCAGTCGTTGACATCAAGTGCATGTCAGTTAATCCCATCATATTTCACGTTTTATCTGCGTTAAGTCTGTTATCTCCATCTCTGGGACATTGTACCGTTTCGAATTCTTGAGAGGAAAAAGAGATATGTCATAGGGTGCCCTACTTGTTGGTAGTCAACCGACCATGTGCAGGGTATTGGAACCTCCATCGCTTTTCGCGGCTCTTGAAGGATGGCATCCCGTGGCATCCCCCTGGCACCACACTATAACTCGATCAAAAGTGCGGAGTCCTCTTTGAACCCCATACTCCCTGTACCTAGTATGAGGAGAAGTAGATGCTACTCTCCATCATTATAGCATTGATTGATGGCTCGCAACCTGCCGGTTAAAGGCAAGAGGTTGCCCGTAAGTACCCATCTAGCAGATGCCGGGTGTGCGACAGATATCATATAAATGATAAGCTGTGTTGTATATATTATTATCCCAGGCAATAAAGCATATGGTAATACAAAACCCTGAATCACCCAGAATCGCGGTCACCGCCGTCAAAAAGCCGTTGTACATCCTCTAAATGCTGTCTTGAACCAGACGAGCGATTAGCATGGACATGAGGTAGCGTCCCACATTCTCAGACTTGCCGCGGTAGCATCTCAACCCAGGTCAAGAGCCCGGATATATCTCATAAGGCGATCCCATCAAGCTCCCTTCCGAATATCGATTCGATCCCATGGATGGGAAGGAAAGTTGCGAGAGGAACAAACTGGAGGCATAAAAAGGACACCTCACGTAACCTATACTACGAAACGAAGGCCAGCAGAAGAGAAAGAGAGAAGAAAAGAAACTCATGAAGGAGAAGAATGGACATCTTGTTAACGGTCGAGCATTTTGTCTTTTGAACACCTCGTATACTCGTTTATTCCACTTATATTAAGATTTCTCCCTGCATGAGAGGTCGAGGCCATCGACAAATGGGAGTCTCGCAACATGAAACCCATGCGAAAGCCACGCGATTTGTCGACCTTGCATTCGGCTGGCAGGACACTTGGGAAGAAGCCAGCGAACCTTGCTCCGCATTTTTGCTGCATAACAGCGCAAAGGTGGAGGGAGGTTGCCGTCATTTTGACCGGGCCTCACTTTTGACCGACTTGATCGACAAGGGCAGAACGGGAGAGCACTGTTTCAGAGGCGGTAAGGATACGAGCCCGATAGTTATTGTCTGGAAAGGATTTCCTTTTTGCGCTTCACTTCAACAAAGCTATACACGGTTGAAGTGCGACGGATGTCGTACCCGAAAGGCGGTACTCCGTCATTGGGTTTCACAATGTGCTGTATGTACTACTTTTAAACCCGGGTGGCATTTTCGAGTCATGAGCATTAATCCATCTATATTCATCAAGGCGACATATTAAACCATGTAGGCAAAAAGAAAAAAAAGCTCCCTCGTGGCTTCCAAGTCATGGTGAACACGGATATCTATTATAAATAACAATGAAAGGTAAGGAAAAGAAGAAAAGAAAAGAAAAAGAAGAAGAACGCTCACGGAAAGGTCGGGAAAAATTCAGCAGCAATTGGTCTACAACTCCGTATCAGCCTAGCTGTTGCGATAAGAGTTTCTCAGCCTTCCTGAGTTTCTCGGAAGCGAAAGGTTTCTGTCCGTACACCGTATGCCTGGATAAAATGTCCATATTAGACGAGGTACCAAGGGAGTGGAAGGAGGCATGACTTACACCACCGAATACATATGGTAATTCAGGTTCCGTAGGTCTTTTCTGACTCCGGCTAGGAGTGCTTGTATCCTAGCATTGTCCCACTCCAAAACCCTCGTGAAAAGAGCGAGGGAGTATGGCTCGATGGATTCCATCATCTGTATGTTCATATACTGCCCAAGGGCTTTCATCCGCTTATCCTTTGCCCACGGTGAGAGCGGTATCTTACGTTTCTCCGCCGTAACGGAAGCGAAGCCCGCGTTCTCGACGAATTCCTGGAATCTCGGCGCTATATTCATTACTTTGCCGAATTTCTCAGCTGCCTCGTTGAGCTGCACTTGGTATTCATGGTATGGCGATGTTTCCGGCAGGCTGTTATCGTCAGTGGTACCCCATGTCTCAAAATCGGTTATTTCGATCCAACCGCCTGGGTTCAGATTTTCGTAAGCTTGTCTGAGGAGTCGTTCCCAGTCTCCTATACTGCCTCCCATGCTTCTGGCATGTATGTAGTCGAACTTGTCGCGAAAGTCCCAGTTCTGCTCGGCGTCATCGATCCGAAACTGAACGTTGGGTGGAATCCACGACGGTTGTATCGCTGAGAGGTCTGTCGCAGTCACATTGCATTCAGGATATAGATCAGCAAAGTCCATAGCCCACTGTACCTTGCAGTTAGCCCTGTGCATGCTTATATATAGGAAGTCCCCGAAAAAAGCGGAGAAGAGGCCACTTACTATCCCTGTTCCAGTTCCTATATCAAGAACGTTTCCGACGGGTTGTGTCAAAGGCGCACGATGGATTTCTCCACGGAGAAGGAGTAAATAGATATGATGTTGCATGTCCATTCGCTCTTGTTCCTTTTCATCGTTTGGAAGTGGGTATGCGCCGGCGCAATAAGCATGGTATCGTCTCCCATTTTCATATCTAGATAAATGCATCTTATCAGCAAGAGATCTTGGTTTGATCGTACGAGAGGGAAAAGATGACTTACTCATAATTTAATATACTAGATGCGAGAGATTGTGTAGAGCTCTCCCTATCCGACACAAAAAGAAGCAACCTTTAGCCTTCTGCCAAATATAATATAGCTATAAAGGAGGAAGTTCCCTATACCCATCGCTACCAAACGCAGAATCGGCATCAGAATTATCGTAAGGGTGCTCATCCGGTTCCAACGCCTCTATAGCCCCGATAGATCCCTCAGTAAGGTCAGGACGCCCGTCTCTCTTCGACCGGTCTGCCATAGGTAGAAATTATCCCCGGCTATTTGGTGGTCTCTGGTCTCGTGGGTGATACGACAGCCGTTTTGAGAGAATATAAGGCAAGGATATGATGACGTTGAAAGTGGAACTGCGCTGGACAGATGTTAACTCGATAGCCCTTCTCTGTACGTCGCAAGATCTAGCACGAGGATGACGAGCCGGATTTATGGGGGTGATCGCTTGGTATAAATAATCATCGTATTTTGGCTCCTTGCCATGACTTTATAGCGAACTAGTTGACACTAGGCGAGGGACTTATTTAGTTCGTATTTTGAGAGCCATGTTTCTTTTTTCTTTTCTTCTTTTCTTCACTCTGATCCCTGTTTCAGTGCAGAAAAGAAAGAAAGCTGCAAGGCTTCACGCCGCAACAAAAACCCGCGTGAATATATCCGCGGTGCAAAGTAAGAGGCCTATACTTGAGCACCCCCCCCCC
>JANTQJ010000330.1:0-18189 GCA_032989685.1 Arthroderma sp. PD_2
GAGGCGCCATGGTTTCCGTGATGCTAATAATAAAGGCTCGGGTTTGACAGTCTTGCGGACTCTGGATTACGCGCTACCCACTTCGCCGACCTGTATCAAAATATCTATTCATGGATAAATGCCCACTCCACGGCCGCTAATAAACCAGTCTTAGGGAAAGTCCGCCTTTGAACATGCCACGCAGTGCAAGACAGAATGGGTTTACCCACCAGGTTTCAATTTTGTGAGCAGCGCGCAGACAGGTGGCACTCCGTACGCGCCCTGGTCCTGGTGCAATACCTCCATGCATGCATGCATGCGCTGGAGGCCTTGCAGCCAGATACGAGGCCGATTATTTAGCTATGCACCTCAGCATGCTTCGCAGGCAGCGCTGGAGACCTAGACCTATTAGCAAGCCTAGCACTACACCCGATGAATGGTATGTGCTGGTATAAAAGGCACCACAGGAGCCAGCAGACTTCATCCATCGCCTCGTTGGACGTCTTTACCAATGTTCGAGTTCCATTTATCAGACTCTCGAGGTACACAAGCTATCATACCGTTTGTGAAAAAAAAAAAAAAATACCCAAAGACTTGGCTCATTTAGGCTGCGAGTTGAGCACACTTGTTACATTGCCTTGTTTTCCTTTTCCTTCTTATTTAATGTTGTTTGAAATTCGTCTGCATTTGATTTTGATTTGACACGATACGAAGCTATTTAACCCCAGTCACTCATTTATACCCCTTTACTTGATTTAATGTCCTTTCATTGCCCTAGCTGTATTTCACCCATCTCTCCGACTGTATGATATTAGATCGCGTTAGGAGAGCAAAAATAATGAAAACAATGATACGATTTCTAGTGTACTCTACGGACAAGCCCATGTTGTGCTTTAGTTTGCCCAGCATATGTGGAACGGTGTTAGTGGTATTCCACATAATAAGCCGCGCAGCAGCGGAAGAGTATAGCGGTAGTCTAAACTAGTCTCACCAAAGGGAACGTATAACCATGATCCAATATCAAAAAAAGGGGAGGGGGGGGGGGGGGGGGGGGGGGTTCTAAACGAGTGCCCCTGTGCCTAACATGATGGCCGAAAGTAACGCTGTAAATCACAAAAACAAACCTTGAAGCAAGAACTATATATAAATGAGCCGTGGTGGCTATGCAGTACCAAGTGGGTGTGAAAGCACACAAAATCAATAAACGACGAAAGGTTTCAAACCTCGTCCATGTCATCAGAATCCTCATCAACCAACGTCACCTGCGAGTCCTCCATATCTCGGAGGGGAATTTGGAGCTCTTCCCCTGATTTCACTTGCGAGCCATCTGTGTCTTGGATAGGAGTTTGGGGGCTTCCCTTATCATCCTCGCCAGGACCTTCCCAGCCACCGTCGTTAGGGGGGTTATTTTCCATACTGTCTAAGAACTTGAGTCCGTCCGTCGCTTTACCGTTGCATGCCTTTTCTAAAGCAAGGAAAGCAAAATGTCCACCAACGACGGGTCTAGCGAAGAAGTTTGGTCCAGGGAAGCCTCCATCCCCCTCTGTTTTATAGAGATCGGTAAGAGCGCGGTCAATGGCCGTCTCATTCACCCATTGGGCGTACGATTGTAAGATTTCACCTCGAACTGATGGGCTAGAGACGGCCATTGCGAAGAACTCCCAGTCGCTTTTAGCGTATAGATGACGACTGTCAAGAGGAAGGCCGTATTTTTGGCGTACATTGCTGTACCACTTCGACTGTTTTTCATAGACACGCCTTGGGATGAAACCAACTTTATCCGGTGGCGGGGCAATTGGTTGCTGTTCGTCGAGTTTGTGGGGATGGGTGTCATGCTCGGTTCCATCGAGGTGAAAGCAGAGAAGGGCATCTGCAAACATGTTGTAGAGAGTCGTCCAGGAGCCGTACCAGTCATATGAGAGCTTGGCGTGGGTGCCGTCTCGTGAGAAGCCGAAGCCTTCCCATTTCGTGATATAGGTATCAGAGATGTTCTGATACGGATAAGTTAGTTTGGGTTGATCTATTATTTATACTATCTCGTGAGAACAAACCTTGAAATACTTGTAGTCTTCAGCCTTTCCTAAGAAGTTGGCCATTTCACTCATAGCATTGATACCAACGATGCCTTTCAGGGCGAGATTGGTTTGAAGGGCAAGCCATCCGGCAAAATCGTCAGTTGAGACTAGAAAATGGTTAGCAGACTGTAGATATCAGGGAGCAGTTTGGGCCGAGTTCTTACGTTGGTTATGTGGCTCTAGAGAGAACTCAACAAGGTAACCGGTCCATTGCCTCCAAAGTCTATACGACTTGTCGACCCATTTACGAGCCAAACCTGTGGCGTCTGGGCCAACGCCCCAAACACTGTCGAGTCTGTCAATGCCGCCAACGGTCTGAAGATCACGGAGCGGGAACAATCCAGCTTCTGGTTCGGCAGCTCGGGGTGCGATGGAGCCCGGGTACCACGGTGCAGTGCCGTTGCTATCTGGTGGGAATCTGAGGGAGTTGACAACAGCCAAACCCATGATAAGCATGTTACCGCATTCCTCAACAGGCATATACTCGTCTTTCCCATCAGGATGTCCGGTCATATTCGGGAAGTGTGTGCCGAGGTCATGCATAGAGTAGTTGTTGGGATATTGCCCACTCAGCATATGCTCAATCAATGGCTCTAGTAGATAGGCCAGCCATCTGGGGTTGGTATAGAGGAAGAATGGGAATGAAGGGAAGATAACATCCACGGTTTGACAGTTTCCATTGGATGAGATTTCCTTGAGGAAGAGGATGGGATTTTCTGCGGTTCCGGAAAAGGAGGTGGCCCCGAGGACTTGCCTGGCAGTGAGGGCAACGATATCCACGTAGTCCTCGGCAGCAGACAAATGCGCATCCCTTGCAAGCTGATCTGAATACTTGTAGGCAAGGGTTTTGGCATTGTTAAAATCATTGTAATGGAAGTAAAGTACGCTCTTGATGTCCGCGAACCAGGATTGCCATAGTGGTTTCATAAGAGTCAATCCACGTGCAGAAGCAAACTGGACGACGGGATCTTGGGTATGTGCGATAGTGAATGTCACTTCGTCGGTGATAATCTCCGTGTTAGGCTTATCATCAGTCCCATTGAGGATAAATGGCTTAGCGTAGGCAAAAACCGGCTCATCATCCATCACAGTACGGAACCGCTCATCATTCATATTTTGCAAGACACCAGTTCTTGCAAATCTCTTTCTCAAGGTCATTGATGTTCCAGATTCGTATCTCACACCCTACATCAGATCATTAGTATCATGAATCTCCCGTGTGATACTATGATCTTCTCACCTGAGGAGCAAGGAAGTGTAACGTCCCCCATTCCGAGCGATCTTGAAATTCCGTGAAGAGCAGCTCGTTCTTCTTGGTGACTTGCCAGTGATATAGAGACTTCTCTTGTGCAGTGTCAACAATGTTATCCATCTTCCATATAAGGGCACTTCCGCGGTCCCCGGTGACCCATTCGCCATTCATATCCATATAAATGTTGACATTTATGTTTCCTTCAACGTGAACGGTAACGTAGCCAGCCGGGATGGATTGACGCAGTGTCGACGTCGGAGTTATCGGGGACAGGAAGGTAATGATTATTTTCAAGGACTCATCAGCCTGGTGTTTACCGGCCGGCTGAATTGAGTAGGTCAAGTTCGTGGAGGACGCATCGTACTTGGACCCCAGGAACTGAGGGTAGGATACATTGTAACTACATGGTCGTTAGAACAGAATATACAAAGACAAAAGACGTATATAGAAAGCTCATACCCGTTATCCGGATTGTTCTCCCCCAGCGAGTCGTGGGGTCTTCCAAGCAATGGATACACGTTCCCCGTGCTAGGGACGTGGGCCATGATGCTCATGCCCAAATGCTGGCCCGCCCAGAAGATAGGCCATGACGACCACGGCTCGTGTCTCGCATCAGCAAGCCAGGTGCTAAGATAGGGGTTTCTAACAATCAACGGCAAGACAGGAGGAGTAAGCCGTGAAGCTCCGGCAATAGCGGAGTGGACCACTGCCCACACGAGCAGGACCCAAGGCAACATGATGCAATGCTTCACTTCACCAGGAAGATGAGAGGGCGAGGCGATGTGTATCTGCGGGATTTTATCCGTATCATCGAGGAGGGGTCTGGCTTATGTATAGATCACATCCCCGTAAGTGCTGGCAGGGAGGAGTTTTGGAGTTTTGAGGCCCGGCTGATCACGCGCGGACGTCACTTGCGCCTGCGAACGGTTGATCAGCGAACATTGGCTTTTGGGTGATCTCTCTGGGGTAAGCACCCACCGCGGCCGTGGCGGCAGCTCCCCCCATGGCCCGATGATGGCTGACCGGGGACGAAGGGGAGGGAAGAGTTGAGGATCTGGAGATGAGGATAGAGAGAGAGAGAGGGAGATGCTCTGGACTGGTCCTTTTGCTGTATCACCTGGAAGCATCGTGGACATGCACTGATGGCTTGCACAGGAGCACCAGCACGCTCTCTGTGCAGTCGTGATTTCAATACGCTAATGCATGTTCGAGGGCGCGAGGCCGGAGTGGTTGGAGTTCTACAATGTGGTAATGGTGGTTGGTTGTAGATGGAATCTTGTGCAAATCTGCCAGCCATGCGACGACGATCTACCGAGGCGATCCAAAGGGTGTACAAGCTACTTTTGTATACATCGACCTTGACTGTTTACTGTCAACTCTACAGGAGTTATAGACTTGGAAAGCTATAGTTGTCTGTCATGTGGCGCTGGCTGTGGCACTGTCTCTCTCATACAAGATAAAAAAAAACTGCCTGCCTTTTTTAACTACCCTTCGCCCGGTAAATGGCACCCTCTCTCTCGCTCATGACAGACGCCCATACACACCCCCGCGAACTATCCAGATTTACCGGTTGGGATGTTGAACAGGATGGCAGGGTGACCATCTTTGAATTCCCGGTCGACGATGTAGTAGCCCTTGCGCTCGAACTGCATGCTATCTCCCTTCTTAAGGTTGGCGAGATTGCAGTCAGCGAGGACGGTGGTCTTGATTGCCGTCTTCGGGTTCAGGAACTGCTCAAAGTCTTCGTCCTTTTCGATCTTGTCCTTGGTGATCAGGTAGTCGAACTCGTAGATGTCGGCAGGAACTAGATCTTGCTCTCTGGCCAACCATGTGACCTTCTTGTCCGTCTTCTTGACGTCCCCTGCGAGATGGAGCTCGAGGTCGAGACCGGTGACTTTACCTGCTTCATCGGTGGTGATCTTGCGCACGATGGCATTACCCCAGTTCATCAAGGTGATCTCTTCGTCCTGCTTGAAGGATTTGGCGTCCTCCTGCTCGAAGAGGATGTCCTTGCTGTAGTACACAGTCTTGGTGCCGAGCTCCGGGTTCTTGGGGTGCTTTGGCTTCTCCTTGGGCTCGAGATCGGTGGCACCCGACACCGTGCCTGTTACCATGCCCTCATGGCTGATTGCGGTGTGGCGGGGGGAGGTAGGATCGATGTATTTCCTGTTGTTGGACCAGAAGGTGGTCCAGTCCATGTTGATGATGTTACGGCTAGGCCCTTGCTTCAAGATATACTCGCGCAGTGAAGGGATAGTCATACCACGGCGACGGATACCCCTGATGGTGGGCATTCGGGGATCGTCCCAGCCCCAGACCATGCCCTGATCAACAATCTTGGTAAGCTTTCGCTTTGACAGGAGGGTCTTGATGAAGTTGAGGCGCGAGAAGTCCCAGATATGGACACTACGTATTCCGAGCGTCTTCTGGAACCAGGCGTATTGAGGGTTTCTGTCGTTATACTCATTGGTACGCAGAGCATGGGTGACGCCCTCTAGAGAGTCAAGAATCGGGACACAGAAATCGTATGTGGGATACATCTTCCAGGCATCCCCAGTCCGGTGATGGGGCGTCAGGTTGCAGCGGTAGATAACGGGATCTCTCATGGCCTTGTTTGTATCATCAACGGAGATCTTTGCACGGATACACCATCTCTGACCCTCCTCGGATCCAGTCTTCATCTCGGCAAATCGAGCCAAGTTGTCCTTGACGCTCTCATCTCGACGCTTGCTAGCAATTCCGTCAAATCGCTCTGCTTGCATCTGCTCCTTCTCGGTGTCATCGGCATAAGCATTCCCACTTTCGATGATCTTAACACAATCCTCATACATCTGCTGGAAGTAGTCACTGGAGAATGAAATCTTGTCTGGGAAGATTCCCAACAAAGACAAGTCGTACGTGATGGCATCCACAAACTCCTGGCTCTCCTTGGAGGGATTGGTGTCATCGAATCGGCAAATGAGTGTTCCCTTGTACGCCTCGTGAGCGAAATAGTCGTTGAGCAATGCCGCTTTGGCGTGTCCAATGTGAAGGAAGCCAGATGGCTCTGGAGGGAATCGGGTCACCACGCCCTTTTCAGTGTCTGGAAGACCAATGTTATAACTGGCACCTGCTGCACTAGCTGCAGCTTTCTTCTTCAAGGCTCCAGCAGCCATCTCAGCAGCACCTTGTCCAATCCATGGGTACAAGGCCTCGATGAAGTTGAACCACCTGCCAACATTGTTTGTTGACCTCTTCACAGCTCCGCTCAAAACACGGTTTCCACGGAGGGTGGCCCAAACAACCAAATCCGCCAGCGTCAGACCATAGCCCACGATGTGAGAACGGAGGGTAAGATGGGCATCCAGTTCCTTCATCGGCTTATCCATTGCCTTGAAATCTGAGGCTCTGAACTCGACGGCTCTTTTCAACCACTCATCGACCTAAGCAGAAGATCAAATGTTAGTCACCGCGCCATATACTATACGTGTAGACTTGTAATTACCTGTTCCTTGTTTCCAGCCTGGAGAACCTCATTCTGGTCTCGGAGGTAAGGAATGATATCTTCATCATAGAGCAAGGTACCGTCATCAAGCTTGAGCTCTGCCTTTCCGCCCTTGCTTCCGACAGTATCTTTTTCCTCGTAGGCGATGGACAGTCCGGTCTTAGGGTTGGCCTCCAGGAGACAACTTGCGACAGCAACGGCCGGGAGAATTGTCTCTCCAGGGGCCTTTAAGGCAACAGTGAGAACGGACATCTAGAGATTCCAACGCAGAGCTGTCAGTATGGCCCAGGATCGATTTTATAATATGGCTCTGGCTGGAAGTCGTTGGAGGGGCAATCGCTTCGACTAGCTTACCCTTCAGTGTCTCTTTTCTTGTTATCTAGCAAGTATTTATTCTTCACAATGCCTTCGAGCAAACGGCGGCCTCTTGTCCTCTCTTCTTTAAAGCGGAAATCAGCGTGAGTCAAGTAGAAGAATGACTCAAGTGCGCGACCTGGAAGATGTTTTTTCTTTTCTTTTCTACTTTTGGCGGGGCTGGTCAAGTGCAAAAAAAAGCCAATCCCCCATGGCTGCCAACGACCAACAGAGGAAAAACAATCCACGAAGCTGCAACTCGCCTTGATAATCCATTTTCCCCCATCAGGCACGAAGGGGCCTTGTACTGCTATAATGTACCTGTATGCACTTGTATGCGACCGGGCGGCATAAGATGGGCCTGCGACTAGCCATCCTCTCTCGCATCATAGTACAGAGAAGAATCAAAGGCACTAACGTAAGATCTCAGGGCTTTCAAACCGTGATGAATTGACAAATTTAAAGAGAATACTCGATAAAAACAGAGGAAGTTCTATTGAGAGAATGGCGGAGAAAGCGTATCTCCGTATGCAGAGAATCGCGCCAGCTTATCGATAACCATAGATATAAGCAGCCACGCGTTATGCGCTCAACACAAACTACAGCACGCGACTGTTTACATCGAGCATCATTTTGGAAGAGTTAGAGCATTGGGATATTGTTGATAGCGTTTTGCTTGTTCAGGATATACACTCGGTCGTGCCATTTACTGTCTGTTATTCACTTAGGATACCTACCCTCGAGTCGCCTTCCTACACCAATCTATGACTTGAACGCGGAGGTGTAAAGCCTTTTGACTCACCTATTTCACGAGCGACCCGAGGGCAGCACCGTTTGGAGCCTATATACAGCCTAATACCCGTTTCGTCCCTTAAATCCAAGCTCTCCCAGGGCCGGATACACCGCCAGACATGTCCCTAGCATCCTTCACGCCCGCTCGACCTGCTCTCCTCGATAAGACAACAAACGCGCTCTTGTCTCCCCGGAAACATAACTCGGAATCGGATATGGATTCTGGAGAGAACGTTAGTAAACCCGCAGCTACCAGCAATACCCAATCATCACCTTCTCAGGTTGTTGGACAGAAGAGGAGTATAGATCAGGTCGACATGGACCAAGTCAGGCCAGGTACAGCAACCAGCTCGTTTAATAACAGCCAGAACAGGAGGGAGGATGAATTTTATATCTATGATGAAACAACACATTCAAGCATGGATATTGATAAAGAAGTATGCCTTTTGACACATTGCCAGGAATATCTATATGTTTGTTTTGCCCAGTTGCTGACGGAGGTAGGCATCCTTTCTGCAGTATTCTCAGAGAGTATGTGATGGCCAGGAAAAGGGGACTGAGAAGGGATGTTCCCAAGAGAGCACCAGCATGTCCTCTCTCCTCAACCTAAGCTTTGAGTCAGAAAGCGGCAACTACAGTAATAACAACACTGCTAAACGAGACTCACCGTCCAACTCACCAAACCGCCCACAAAAGGTTGCTAAACAACAAACAACACCCTCCTCCACCATTCCAACAGAACCAGAGGCACGGAAAATATTCATTCGACAGGTAAGCACTGGCTCTTTGAGCTTCATGGCCTGGTGATCTTGTTTTAGACGCGCTAACACTTTCTTCCTCAGAAAGCCGGACTGCTTCGAGAAAAGGTCCAAACAGCAATGAAAAATATCAAGGATAACAGCCAAATTGATCGTCGTCTCATGGAGCTGGAAGCACAGAGTCGTCAGTCGTGGAATTCATCGTCCCCTTTGAGTCAACAGCAGGGAGCTTCGACAACGCGTGTTGAAGCAGGTGTTGACATGACCCCAAAGGCCAATTCAGCCACACCAACCATCCCGACAAACCAGGGCAGCGGCAAGATGGATATCGATAACGACTCTACCCCGACGCAACAAAAGGCATCCTTCCAGCCAGAAACTCCTGCATCTCACCGCCCAACGGCCAGCCAGTCACCACTAGAGGAGAATATAGACGGCCCTATTGTTATCAACCGAGAGGGCGGGTGCTCTGTCGAAAAGATGATGGCCAAGGCTAAAAAGGAGACAGCGGTGGATGGACTTTTGAAACTCATGAAAACCACGGCGGAGTATGATGGGTTGGACGAATGGAGTGGCTGATGCTGTCTCCCTGAAAGGAGTTGCGAGGCCGGTCGGGAGATAACATGTACTTTTAATCAATGATAACCCTACGGCGGATTCAATATACCAGTGTACTCGAACAGTCAAACATGAATGCTGCTTTCTTGTAGTAGTATCTTGTCAATGTATTCTGTGACTCTTGAAAATGGAGATGAATACGCTTGTATGAACCACCAAACTGCCTTGTCCATAATTTTATCGCTTTTCTACAAGGTTTGATAGCGCCAACACAAAACGTCAGCATCAAAGTACGCCTCAACTTAAAGAGCAGCATCGTTATTTCAACCTCCGAATATGCTATTCCATGGCAACAGAGACGACGTGAAGAATCGATTGAAGCTATAGAGGATATAGCTGAATCAGCAGCAGGTACTGTGGGTGCTTAATTCTTGTTTGACCCAGAGACTTGTTCGTTTGATTCTTCCATGGGATAGCATCGACGAGCTTTGGCAAAGCGGGCTTACTCTATAGCTGAAAGCTATGGTCAGCGAAAGACAAGGAGTACTTATAGTACATTTTTCATTTTTCTCTTTGTCTTCTCCGTACTTGATTTTGGTGCCAAACAGGCCATTTATGACATCCAAAGATTGAGATATCTGACTGCTGGCATGCTACGCCCTTGTAGCTCTCGGATAAACTCAGCTGTGCGAGATACCCCTCGATGTAGCTCAAATGAAAGCTGTTTGTTTGGTTTCTGTTTACTTTAGAAAACTATCACCTCGTTTGCTGTTTGCTTAGTATCGAGGCCTTTGATGGAGCAATTCATTAACAATGTCTACTAGACAAACTAATGTTAATACTTTCCTGTTCACTTGCTGTGCTCATTGTTTACTGGAACAAATACAGGACAAGTATGGGAACCAAGTGATGGGTGTGATTAGCCAGCTCGCTCGGCTTTACTGTCTTTGATTGAATATCCATCTATCATTGAAAGAAACAACGTGAGTTTTCACAAAGATACCTCTATTAAGTTGACAAGAGACGTGAAGGAAGCCAAACTCAGGGTAACTATCTCCCACGATACCGCTCAGTGCATATTTATAGAGCTCGAGGCTTTAAGAGAGTGATATGTTTCATGCATACCATATCACTCACTAGCAGATCATCCGGGCCTTCGATAGTATTAAAGCCATACCTCGCGCGGTGTCTTTGGCCTACAGCTCTTTCTTATCTATCCAACGGCGAATATCGTTTGCCAAAAGATCTAGGCTTGCCTGTTGAACAGATACAAACACCTGGTAGCTCGGTACACTCTCACTAGAGAGTAAGGAGAAATGGGGAGACTCAACGCTGCTCAGCTTCGCAAGTAAGCTCAACCTGTCCCTTACCCTGTTCCATAGTTCTAATCTCTACTCCAACTCGTACAGGCTCTGCACTGGGCCAAAGGTCAAACTCATGCATGCCACCAACCGGGACGAAGCCCCCCAGGTCCTCTTTAACGCTATCCCGAAGAATCTGATAGGCTACTTCTCTCCGGTGCTGAAGGACTACTTCCCAGCTATAGGTACATCCCATGTCAATCGTCAGGGGTGCGATGGCGCAAAAGTAGCCACCTTATACGGTGGTCTAAAGCAAGCCTTCATCATCATCTTCAACTGGATGATCAAATCCTGCGAAGGCCGCGGCCTGGCATGGATCGAACGCATGAACTACACCAAATACGCTCGAATCTTCGAAGCTGCTAAGATGCTCTGTGTTGAGCCTGTTCGTAGCGATATGCTTGCTCGCATGAATAAGATGGCTAATACCCAGATTCGTGTTGAGGAAGTGAGATTGATTTATCAGTTCTTCCCCAAGCACTCCGAGCCACGCCAGATTGTTATCCGCAGCATCGGGGATGCAGTGTTTGGCCGACGCCTGCGGGCGTGGGCCTTGTACAAGGAGTTCAAGATCGAATGCCGTGAATACGACAATGACATTTACGAGTATGTTGAGGCAAAGCGCCGTGCGATTGCAGAGGAAGAAAAGAAGCAACGCCAGATTGAAAATCGAGGTAGAGGGAAACGAACTGGTCAAGGCCAGTGGCAGCATAACCAGGAGGCAGAGAAAGTCGTTGACTCTAAGACTGGAAATCAAGTGGTGACCAAGAAGGTCGCCGGGGTAGTTTCTCGCAAGGCGAAAGGGGGCCAGCCAAGTTACGTCAAAATCACTCTGGATAAATTTGGAGTTGACAATGCGGACTACCGGCCTCGTCAGTAGAAGCTACTCGTCGCGCCATAGATTTCCAGATTCTTTCTGCGAAAAGTGAACTCAAGCTGAGTGAACACTTGGAATTTATTAGGAGACGACGAAGTATTCAAATCTAAGCCTAGCTTGATTCTTTCTTCCCCTATTCAATTCTCGCCTCCTATCAAGGTAGATAGCACTCATCAGCCACAAACATTAGAAAATTCTCATTCAAAATGATAAATTATATTGCATAGTATTTATCATACACTTCATAAAAGTATGAGCCCAGGTTATCTCCTGCACCTTGCTCTCTTAGCAAGCTGCAACAAGTTGTGTTTGTGTATAGGCTCTCCAGGCTTGCTTAGTTGCATTCTATTCAGAGACCTCACAATGAGCAAACCATATAACAATAGGCTTGTCAATAATCAAATCAGAAATGGGTCTTTCATACCATCCTTGAATAAAGGACAAAGTCAAGATATGATCATTTGTTATTGAGCAGCACTGAGTGGAACAATGACTAGGCTGAAAGCAACACAGTTGCAATGCTATTAAAGGTCAAGCAGCTGAATACTACAGAGCAGGAAGTGATATATTTGGTGTTGGTGAATATATCACCCTCAGCAGATATAAATATTCTCCCTTCCTTTTCCTTCTTCTCTTTGCACCCTCTTTGCCTTCCTCTCTGTGCTTTGTTTCCTCTCATAAGCATATCATATCATATCACATCCCTTACAGACAACCCCATTCGTTCAAATCCGCAAAAGCCGATTTAACCACATCTGCCTTCCTCCTATTACAAAGGCAGAAGAGGGTATCCAACCCCTTGAATTCTTTCTCAAAGAGAAAGAAAAATGGCCCCTAGAAAGGCCAAAGCCTCGAAGGAGGCCAAGGCGGCGACGCCAGAAGCCAGCGTACAAGCTGGAGCAGAGACGGAGGCGGCTGAAGTGAGGGCCGTAGCTCGCCCACGAAAAGGTATTGTTGCTACCAAATCACCCCTTTCAAGTTATCGCAACTTATAGGGGAAACATCAAAAACATCTTAGACCCAGACTGACCTTTATACGCGAGTGGCAGTGGGGTGCCTGATGTTGCTTGTCGGCGACTATGAGGACAAGGGAGAGGACGTCGACTACTGGCGCGTCCGCCTTGGTTGGGCTGGGGAAGAGGAGCCGTAAGTGATACATATCCCTCTCTTCTGACCCCATTTCGTATGATGTTTCGTTGCTGATAGGATATATATGGCCTTAGCCGTAGGGTTTACTACCGCTGGGAGGCAGTTGGAGACCCCACACAAACCGGGGAAGACGGGCAGGTCCCTGAACTCCGGTTTGTGTGGCTGTTTGAAACAGGAGAATGGGCAGATAAGGCGAAACTGATGAGAGAAAGGGCGCAGAAGGCGCAGAAGGAGGAAGAGGAACGGGAGGCGGCCATCGCAGCCGCCAAAGCGGAAGAAATAAAGGGGCGAGGAGGGAGGAGAGGAAGACGTGGTCGCCAGGGTGGTGAAGGAGCCGTGAAAGGGGGAGATGGTGCTGGTCACCCTCCCCCTGAAGATGGCGTGAGAAAGACGAGGAGTGGGAAGAAGATCGAGAAGAAGGAGGTGAAGGAGGTGAAGACGAAGAAAAAGGCGCCTGCGAAGGCGCCTCAGAAGCGCAAAATGGAGGGAGACGAGGACGGTGAGCCGGCTGGACCGGTTAAAAAGCGAAAAACTAGAAAAGCTCGAGGTTGAACTGGGGACGATAGGTTTTGTTGCTTTATATCAAGCACGTCCTAGGACTGGGTGTTTGTTTATACGAGCTGGAGGAAAGCTCAGAATAGGTGTCTAAAAAGAAACTGACTGTGTTGTTTATCCAAAGATTATTCGTCCACTCTAACGGACCTTTTTCAACTTCCTGACCCTGCGGCCTAAAACATCTCTTCCCTCGTCTATTTCGCCCATTGCTTCTCGTTTCGTTGAGCCAACTTCCTTCAAAACTGTACTCTTCACAATTCGAGATTCGAGATTCACCCCTGGTTCCTCCCATGCTACCATTTGTTTCCCAACCCGAGCCTCAATCGCCAAAATCAGCTGAACATCTCTTTGCCCAACAAGCGTCACGGCTTCACCCTCTCGCCCAGCTCGAGCGGTACGACCAACCCGATGGATGTAGTCATCGGGGTTCCTGGGAACGTCATAGTTGATAACTAGCCCAACAGAAGGGATATCTAAACCACGAGCAGCTACATCAGTCGCGACGAGTAGCCTAGCTGCTGAGGCACGAAAACGGGACAGATTGGCTGTTCTCTCTGATTGAGGTAACAGACTGTGAAGTGAGGTGACTCGGTGCGACAGCCGACGGAGCATACGTTCCAAGAGGTCAGCGGTCTTTGTTCGGTTACAGAAGATAATAGTGGGCTTAGAAGAATTCCGCTCTGTAGATAGGAGAACATGTAAAAAGGCCTCACGGTGGTTTAACGGCACTTGGAGATAGCTCTGCTTTAGGGTTGGGGGTATTGTTGTATTCTCTGTCGATATTTCAGTAACAAGGATTGGAGGTCGGTTCTTTGCCCGAGGCATCGATTTCAACGCTCGTACTTCAGGCGTTACTGTGGCTGTAAAAAGGAGAGTCTGGCGGGCTGTTGACGGTGGGAGTGCAGACAAACAGGTCTCCACATCAGGAAGCATGCTCCCTGGTCCACTTGCAAGAAGGCGATCTGCTTCATCGAGAACTACCATGCGGACGCGCTTGAGCCCAATGATGGTATCCTCTCCAGACGTCTTGATATGGTCCGCTAGTCGTCCTGGCGTGGCGATGACGACGTGAGGTCGTTGTGAGAGTCCGAGAGCCTGAGGGCGCATGTCACTTCCACCAGTAATAAGGATTGGCTTTAGGGATTGCGGTGCTGAAATAGCTTTAATCTGTTCAAAAATTTGAAGGGCAAGTTCTCTATACCAGGGTTCAATTGTATCAGCATTGAACGTATCCCAGGTCACGATATTGTGTCTTGAGCAAACGGTCGTACCTTGTCGGAGTTAATACAACAGCAAATATTCCAAACGGATCCTCAGACCACTTATGGAGTATTGGAGCAGCGAATGCAACGGTCTTTCCAGAGCCAGTCCTACTTCCACCAATACAGTCCCTCCCCCGGATTATTTCTGGTATGCAACTTTTCTGAATTGCTGTTGGTCTTTTAATTTCCATAGCCTTCAAGGAGCTAACCAGCCAGGGGGCAAGGCCGAGAGAAGCGAACGAGGAGTCTTCCGACCGAAGTCCCATTGCGAACGCATCGTTAACAGTAACGGGATCAGCTAGAGATGCGTTCTCCTCCTGTTTTTCACTTTTTGCACCTTTCTTTCTAATCCGCGATTGAGTCTGTATAGGGAAGGACGTTGAGGGAGGAATTATCGGGTAATCCTCGGAGGAATCAGAGAGTCGTCGTCTTTTTTGTGGCCTCTCATCTAGTACAGCTCGCTCAACGTCATCTTGTGCAATAGACGACGCATCGGAGCGTGATTCTTCAGAATCCGAAGCTATACTGAGTTTACCAGCCATTTCCAGGTGATTTTCTTCAAGCCTTTTTAACAATCAAGGCAGCGCTTTATTTTTCTCTCCTTTCGCTCGTTGTTGAATCTTATCTACAAGAAATCATGGCAGAAAATAATTTTTGGCTGAAGGCGGTGGGATCATAACTAGGCAAGTTTGTACATTTTGTTCTGTTTACACTGTTTGCATTACTTTATTTGCTGAATAATTGACCTTCGGCATTATATTAATACCCTTCCGATATTAGTCAGTATGTATTAGTCATTCTTTAGTCATATGAACGGATAAATATAAAGCCGAAACCCATCCATGGATCTGGTTAAAGTCGACAATTATCTATGAGGGTATAAAAAAGTCAAAGTGCAGCCCTCATCTATCGGTCCGACTCCTTCTCCTGATCGAGTTCCTTGATTGAAGTTCATATAGCTCTCCGTTCTCCAAATCGTCCGTCAAAACTCCACCTTCCGTGACGACAACTCTGGATTCATTGCGGGATATCGATCCACTATCAAGCACTCCAGAAGAGTCTCTATGCGCTTCAGATTGGACGTGTCCGTGTGTTCCACCAACGCTTTCCATAGTAAACGGGCTTGCAGTAGGGCCATCTAGTATAGATAGTTCGTTCAGAGTAAACCATTTCGGGAGCAGGAATGATCTGATAGGGATAAGAAGAAGAATGAAGACAGGAAACCCAATGGCTGCAATTGTTTGTGTGATCGCAAAGGTAGCTCCAAATACCAATAGCTCGATGGCAACAAAAATCCAAATTGCCATTCTTCGTTCGATTCTCAAGAGTGGATTCGATGGCGAGGTCAATTCCTTATCTTGCAGTAAGAACTTTAACTTCTGCGTCACTCCATTTCCTAAAAGGGCTTGTATTCCCATTATGAAAAAGAGACCTGCCATAACCCCCTGGGGAATCAAATGTAGGACGACGAGGAGCGGACCACTCATTGTTCCAAGGGTAAGAAGGCCCTGGGCGAGGTTGCTGGCCCGTTGCTCGACAACATGGTCAATGATGCGGACCGACTTCCCCTTATGGTTCTCCTCTTCATCCGCTACCTGGCGAGTTACGCAAAGCGCAGCAGTGTGGAATGGCGCCTGGGGGATGAGGCCATTGGGAAAGGGAATCCCTAGGATTCCCGCTATTCCTGTCGTCAGTCCAAGCAAGAATATATCCCAGTGAAACCCGGCAGGCTTGCGGAGTGGGAATTCGGTCCCCTGCGCAATTAATGATGACACTGCAGGGAGAGTTAGAAATACAATTTTAACGACTAAGGAAAGTCGGTTAAACGTAGGGAAAACGAACCGTTGTGGTCAAAATAGAAAAGAATTGTCAAGAGGATCGCAAATGGAATGGCAAGAAAAATATCGCTAACACCGATATCCCAGAAGTGCACTAGCCAACTACGATCCGTAGTTGGGAAGAATGCTTTGGAAGTGGGCAACGTTTCAACGTGAACATTCCTCATCTGGCCGACGTGAACGAAGCCAGTGAAAAAGATGATGCTAAGAGGGGTGCCATAATCCTCGATAAACTTCCGAGTATGTCGATTGAAGAAATTGCTTTCTCCTATGGCGCCACAGATAAAGCAGGACATAAGGACGAGTAGAGAAACCATAATGGAGAGGTAGGCGGAGGTTTCACCAGCTATTCCCCATTGTCTAGTAAGAACCTGGATACCTTTCTGAATATAGATAAAAGCGACGTAGAATCCAAATATGTCGCAAGAAAACCTTGTAACGAAGGTCAATCCATTACAAGAGTTCGTAATAGCAAGAACCCAATGCATTATGAGCGACCAGCTAGAATAGCTCGTTAGCGAAAGACCACGTTCTGACATTAGATCGAGTGTCCATACATCCCAATCCAGCACATAAATGCCAAATAGTTCGTCCCTCTAGATGCGATGATATCATAAACTGTATAATTAAAAACAGTTATAGGACCTAAAATTCATTTATTAGCTCCCTGATATCGATTATATTATGGCATAGAATTGGTACGAACCTGTTACACCGACAATAACTAATGGCTGTCCAGCTAGAAAAGAAAACACAACGGCACCTAGAACCGAGGCCAGAAGCACCTCGTTGACGCCGTAGCTCATATGAGTTTTCTCGAACATGTCAAGTGAGAAGGCCAAAGCTGGAAGTATACTATGGACTCCGTGTAAGTGTTTTGCCTTGACAATGGTAGCCTCCTTCAAGCTAATGGTTCGAGCATCTCTTCGAAAGGTAGACATTCGAAAATGTGGTACCAAAATGGGAGAAAGGTTGGATTGTCTGGGCCATACTTTGCAAAGTACATATATACCGTCGCTGGAACGACACGATAATCCCAGGCATCCCTCCAATCGCTCCAGTAATACGGCGCTCGTCTCTTAATATCATTCTTCATGCCGTGAAAGAAGCGTATATTCCACCATTTCGTGTCTGTAGCCTCCATCGATGCTTCTGGCACCTCGCGAGATGCACGCCGAGTCACCGAGGCCGTAGACATGTTTTCTGCGGTGTCTTGTGCAGAGTGCTGGTACTCTTTGAATCGTGGTTTAAATTGTGATTGAGTGGGCGGGATCAATTCCCTTTATGTCGCCCCTGGCTCCGCTTTGATTCCCTCTGCGAATGGGAAGTTGAGGAGGCTTTTAAGTCATAAAAATTAGGTCCGCGGAAGATGGCAAAACGCCAACCAACTCACCCCAAAAAGAACCATAACAAACGATTGCCTACGAGAAAAGAGAACTTGCGTCTTGAACAGATATAAATAAGTATATGCAATAAACACAACTGTCTTTAGACCCAAGTCCATCCTTGAATTAAATGACAATCTAAATGCCCACCTCTACACCGAAAGTTACGTGATTAAATGTGGCACCAGCTACAGTCAAATAAGCCCTGGTCCAATTGCTTCGGGTAAGGGGGAGTCAGTCATTGTTCACTAAACATGTTGAATCACGAAATGCAATCGAGAAACAAAGTACCAATATCAATTTCCCTTAAAACTATACAATGATAAATTCAATTAGTACAATAAAAGAAGCTCGTTGAGAGAAGTGATGTTAACACGACTTTTCCTCTTTGAATACAGATTGTCTAGAGGCGGTTAGTAGTAACGAACCCGAGCGAAACGAAAATACATAGTTAGTAGTTAGTGATGAAATACTCCCAAAAAAGCGTTCAATCAAGTAAGACGAGGAGAT
>JANTQJ010000331.1:0-18183 GCA_032989685.1 Arthroderma sp. PD_2
AGGGCGAAAGTGGTTGCGACCTGGTTACTGGCTGAACGAGCCGACGGTCGCACGGGAAAAGTTGGCAAGGAGAAGAAAGGTGAGAGAGTGGAAGGTTGATGCGTTTTAGGGATGGCAAAGAAGGGCAAGGATGAAGATGGCGAGAAGACGAAGAAGCCCCCTTGGTCGATAGGGAGAGAGAGGAAGAGACGCAGGCCGGTGGAGCGATCGACGGCGTTGCCTCGGGTTAGTAGAAGCTAGTATAGAGTGATGGCAGAAGCAGAAGCAGAAGCAGTGAAAGTAGTAGAGAGTGAAGTCGAGAGAGCGAAGGACGAAGATGATGAACGATGGAAGATGAAGTTGAAGATGGTCAAAAAGGAGAAGAAGTTGAAGTCGCTTACTTTGGCCGAAAGCATCTCTCTCTCTCTCTTCACCTTCAACTTCAACTTCAACTACTAACTATTTCTACTAATTACTACTTCTACTACTAATAACTACTCTATTCTACTCTCCTGCTTTGACCTCTCGTCTTTATCTTATCTTCTTTGCTTCTTCTGTCAAGCTGTCAGGGCGTACGACCTATAACTCTCCTCATTCAACGAAACAACAGGAGAACAAGAGAAGAAGACAGAGATGGAACCGCCAGCGCCGTCGAGCCCGCGCTTCACCCTCGAGCTCGAGTTCGTCCTCTCGCTCGCCAACCCGCACTATCTCTCCCATCTCGCCGTCTCCTACCCGCACCTTCTCGGCATCACGACGACCAACAAGAGCGAGAGCAGAAGCAAGGGCGAGAGTGAAGCCTTCGCCGCCTACCTCGCCTACCTCTACGACTACTGGCAGCGGCCGGAGTACGTGCAGTTCCTCACCCACCCCGGCGCGACGTTGCGCTCGCTGCGGCTGCTGCAGGAGGAGGCGTTTAGGGTCGCCGTCATCAGGCCGCAGGTCATCGAGGCCTTGGGCACCTAGCAGGGATCGTTCTAAACATAGGAGAGAACAGCAGGCTACAGGAGACAGACGAGGCCTTCGAGAGAGTGTTATGAGACATGATAAAGGGTGTACGATAGACGAGCAGACTGCAGGACACCTAGACAAGGATTATGGGATTCTTTGCAGACAGGAGTACTTTTTGTTTCTTCTGTTTCTTGTTAAATGCTTGTTCTTGTCCTGGTCAAAAAGTACTTCTAGATCTTGACTGCTTGGAAGGATGAGAAAAGTCGACCTTTTTGCAGTAGCGACCACGTAGAAAAGAAAAAAAAAAAGACCAACTTCAACTTCTTCAAACTTCACCACTTTTTGACAACTTCCAGCCCGCCACACCCAACAAGAGGGCTCCAGCTGCTCATGTCCGCTCGTTTCTAGCAATTGGCCCTTTTCTTCTTCTTCCGCCCTTTCCGCCCGCCCGAAAAGAACAGCCAGACAGGCAGAGAGAGGGAGAGAGAGAGAGCAGACATAAAGGGGGCAGCAGGGCACAGGAAGAGATAGCAAAACCAGCACGATGCACTCAGTCCGCCAGGCATGTCGACCGAAACACCAGGTTCTGGTGCTCAAGTGCTATCCGCGCTTCCAGAAAGGCGTCCAGGTCGTCAAGCCCAACTCTTCAGAGCTCAGCTACCTGCTCTTCTACGCCAGCAACCGACGCAGTAAGCTGCAGAAGGTCGGCGCCTTTCTCGAGAAGCGCGCCGCCAGGGACGTCTGGAGGCAGAAGCTCGGGTTCGTCTTTTCACTCTATGACTTGTATATGATATACTAACTGGGTGTCAGGAATGTACAAGTTACGATGCAGCTGCTGGCGGCGTTGATAGAAAAGTTGCCGCGAGATCTACCTCTCTACGCCAGCTCGGTGCTCACCATCCTCGACACGGTGCTGCATTCCAACGATATCTCGATGGTGGAAGAGACCATACCGACGTTCCAGGTCTTTTGCTCGCACCAGGACACCACCGCCCTCTCTGCGGATACAGATTACATCAACCAGTACCGCGGCGTCGTACGCAAATATGCCAGCTTCGCGTCCTCCTCTCCTTCGCCTTCGACCGCCAACATGACGGCCCCCATGGCTCTACGATGGAGGAACGTCGGTCTCCAGGCTATCAAGAGTGTCGTGGGCTCGGAAGCCCTGGGAGCAGACTGGTCCAGGCAACTCAACATTGTCATACCAGTCATCCTACATAGCCTATACGACAACGGGGATCCGGGTCTGCTACCTTTACAGCAACGGGCGATGAATTCCGAGAGCCAGGAACGAGAACACGCTCGGCGACGACGGATGAGTATTGCCACTGTCCAGACTGTTGATACTGTTGATGGGAACCCGGAGTCGGCATCAGGCACGGCCGCGGATGCAGACAAGGCGGCGGAGATGGAGGCGCAGGTGCTTGCCTTGCGCTGTCTGGAGAAGATATTCACGCCGGGGAGTAACAAGGTGCAGATCAGGCTGGCCACCGCGCTCGTTCTGGAATTTATAGTCACCAGAAACCCGCCACGGAAAGCTGCCGATGAGAAGCAGGGAGATAACTCCAACTGGGCCACGGACTTGCTCGAGGTGATTGTCAATTGGGCACCAGTTCAAGACCGTTTCGTCATCCTGGTCACCTTGGTTGAAGCCCTGGCTGAACGGCCACTGGTGGACGGCCAGCTGGAACCCCAGCTCACTCTCGTCTACATGATTGAATGGCTGCTCAGCTCGCCCATAAACCTCATTGGTCTAAGTGTCATGGACATTCTCATCACTTTGCTACGTTATATTCTCCTTCTGTTGCATCTGGGTGGGGGGAGAGTCAAGGTTGTCCCTCCACAGAGTAAGACGGCGTTTTCACGCCCGCTTGCCCTCTCAGCCCAGACGGAAGATGCTGCAGCAAGTTCAGTCACGGCAAGCGTTGATGATGGAGGTCCGCGTCCTTCGTCGGGGCCGATGCGGCAGGAGCTTCTACAGTTGCTGCAGTCTTGTGTCGCCAACTTGGCCAACCATATATACTACACTGACCAGGTGTCTGATATGATCAAGACGATTGTATCACGCATCAAGCCTGCCTCCTTTGCCACTACAACCAACGTCTCAGACCACGAGTCAGATAAACCCGCGGACGAATCGGTGGTATCAGATATATACTTCTGCACGCCGACAGCTCAAATCACAGCCCTCAAGGCGATTAAGGACACTCTCGTCGTTGCTAATGTCAAGCAGCCCACACCAGGTGCAGGTGCAGGGACAGATTCTAGACACCGTGTGCCTGTGCAGGCCTGGGAAGGGTCACAGTGGCTGCTCCGTGACTCTGATCGTGATGTCAAACACGCGTATGTTGAGGCATTCTTATGCTGGTTGAAGCTCGAGACCAACGAGAGTGACCTCCGAGCCCCCGTTGAGCCATTGAAGATGTGCAAGAAGCGAGAGAGAGATGCAGCTGACGGAGCCGAGAAGCTGGTTAGAAGAGCTCTACCTGTTCCCAGCCAGGATGACAAGCTAGCTGCATCCGATGTCTCGCGGTTCTTGCAACATCTTCACTTCAATGTATATGAGACTGCCACTGACCCGTCAGTTGCAGAATCAGATATCCTACTCAGCTATCTCCTGATGGTTCATCTGGTTGAGCGCCTAGGCGTCAACGCTACTAGATATGGGCTGCCTGTCATGATGAAACTGCAGTCTCACTTCCTGGATGCAGCCTCATCGTCGTCACCGTTGAAGGCTGGCAGTCTAGTGCACGGCTACCTTTGCGAGATAGTAGAAAAGTTCAACTTAGAAGGCACCAAGGTCGGCAGGGAGATACTCAACGAAGTAGTCAGACGAAAGAAAAACGGTCTCTGGCTAACGAAGATCCAACTCCCTCCGCTTCCCGCAACTCATATACTCGCCGAACAGGCGATGAACACGAACGAGAACAACAACGGCCCCGTCGCCCAAACGAACAAGGCCGCCTATACTCCATTCACCTCTCTTGCCGAACTTGTCTCTCAAATCGAGATCGCATATAACCAATCCTGTCTCTCCCCGCCGTCTAGTCCTGCAAGTTCACCCAGCCAGGGCCATGGACATGGCGCATCCCAAGCCCGCCAGCCACAAACCACCCAACTACCCCAGCATATCAAAGAACAAATGCTCTCCCCATGGTCAAGAGAAGCGTGTCTTGCTGCTATCGAACAAGAGCGTGCACGATCATCATCCCTTGCCGGCTCAAAGGCAGGAACTGGCGGTTCGGCTGCCGCCCGTAACCACCTGAATATCACCGCCAGCAAGGCTGGTACCGCCAACTCTCCAACAGGTACCGACTCATCACACAGCAAATGGCACCGCCCGGTTTCCGCTTCAGCTGCGGCTGCCACCCGAGGCGAAAGTCGCAAAGACCGTCGCCAAAGCCTCACCGAAATCCCCCACCCCCATTCTCCAACAACCGCCTCATCGAGCAAGGACTCGACAGTCCGCGTCAACGAGCTCCGCCGCGTTCTATCGGTGATGAACAACTCGAATGTACGCCACCCTAGCCCGCTACGTGGCCATTCGAGGCTAGGAAGCGATGCCGATGCATCGAGCGCAGAGAGCATGGTCACCGATACCTTCTCTGCTTCGGATGCCGGATTTAGCAGCGTCGGGCCTGCTGGCACTGCCGGCGCAGTGTTGGAGAAGGTTCAACTCGTACATACCCACGCCCATACTGATACGGGCTCCCCCAGCCGCTCAAACGGCTACTCTGAGGACGACGTTCCTCCCGTCCCACCAATGCCCTCATTATCATCCTCCTCTGCCCGCCAACCCCGCAAACAGGCAGTTTCCGGCTCTGGCGGCTCAAAATCCCGAGAATCCAGATCCCATTCACGCCCACGCTCAAAGAGTAGAACTCCCTCCGCGACCCGCCGTGGTACGTCACCACAACCCTCTACCCGCTCTCGCAAACATAGTAAGAGCGCCACGGATACGCAGGGCGAAGATAGATGGGACCCCAACCTGAGCAAGAACCCCATACTATTGCGCTCTGTTAGCCAGAGCCGACGAGCAGAGGTGGATAAGCTACTTGACGGCATTGCAGCTCCTGGTGAGCATGGATATGACGCTGAGCGAATTGCTGGTGCTCGTACTGATGGCGATGCTATTCCACAATTAGATACGGCGACGATCAACATGCCGAAACAACACCCTCCGCATGACGGCGTGAAAAACATCCTCGCCTCGACCAAGTCGGGTTCAACGAGGAGAGGAATCGGACCGCCCCCATATTAATCACTTCTTACTTCAACACAACCCTCTGTCCCCTCGCCTGAAATCATATAATTTTGCCCTCTGCCTATCTATTATACATCCTATTCCAATTAATTCATATCCATGTCCATGTCCATGTTAGTTTACCAATTATTTAGATTTTCATGCTCAAAAAATATCTTTATTGAGTTCGGTGATGGAACTAATGGACTGCTTTTCATGAAAGATATTTAGCTTTTTTCTACTTGCTCTTTCTATTCTTATTATCATTGTCATCATCTTCGTTAAAAAGGCATTACACCTGCATTCGGGGTTTGTTATTATATAGTGCTTGTTGCTATGCGAGACTTGTTGTCTCGTTAGTTGTTGGTGATCACCCCCTTTTTACCCCTTTTGCCCATTCCGTGTTTAGGTCCAGCGGATATGGGCATGTACATAACTACCAATATATAAAAATAGACTGATCATCGTATAGTTAATGTAGGCGAGTACCACCTGTAAATCTCATGCGTAAAACCGAATAATGTTGCTATATAGAGATTGGAGAGTTCACTTCTTGAATGCTCCCTGGCACATCGCATCTTCATACTCATAATCGGGCTGAAATTCGCAATAGAGGATTTCAGGCTCACTCTCGACGCTGAAATTATACGCCGCCTCTTCATCCGAGATCAACACCTTCTTAAGCCCATTCGCCGCAGCTGCCTCAGCAAGTAACTGCGCGTGACAACTGCGCTCCAACGCCCCAAACAAATACGCAGCCTCATCCACCGTGCCACCAACACTCAACAGACCATGGTTCATCAGTATAGCAGCTTTCCCATCCCCCAGTGCCTTTGCAATCAATACCCCTTCCTCCTCAGCCAGAACAACACCACCATACGAAGAATACACACTATGCGCGTTATAGAACTTACATACATCCTGATTCAACATCTCCAGAGGCCGCGCAAAGGCTGACCATGTCTTGCCATATATAGTATGCGCATGGCAAATGGCATGAACGTCCGGTCTAGCCTTGTGCACAGCAGCATGGATCAAGAACCCAGCCGCATTGGCAGGTCGGCTGCGGTTACCGCCAATCACGGTACCGTCAAGTCGCAGGAGGATCATATCGCTGGCCTTGAGGAGACCGAAATGGACGCCGAGCGGGTTCGTCCAGAAGGCATCGGTGTGTTCTGGATCACGAACGCTGATGTGGCCTGATAGGCCTTCGATGTAGCCTTGTCGTGACCAAATGCGAAATGCTCCTGCCATATGCTCCAGTTGCCACTGGCGCTTCAGTTCATGGGAGGTGAAGCTGGGTATTCCTATAGATGGGGACTCAGCAAACACAGTTATGATAAGACTTGAGCAAAGCAATAAGAGATATGAATATATACCGGGGATTGGGATTCCTCCGTGAGAAAGGGCTTTTAACCCTCGCTCTCCACCATGGACATGCTGGTTTTCTTGGTCTTGCTTGGTCTTTACATCCTCCCTGCTGATAGTAGCTGGTGTAGCCTGGGGAACTGCGCCGGGACTCATGGTTTGGCGTGTTTCAGTAGATGACAATGGGTATATAGAGCTACAGAGTTCTCTCCAGCAAAATCCAGATATAAGGATGTTTTTCAATAGGAGTAATCAAGAATGATCAAGGCGGGTTGGAGGGGTTCGTATTTGATGGCTCTTTTATATAATCGGCCATCGGTTGGAGAACTGTGGGGTAAAAGCCATTGGAGAAGCAAGGCGACGGATTTGATTTGGTCATATGTTCGCCGGCTCAAGCGCCGTAATGCACAGTCATGATTTAAATATGAGATAGCTAATCAAAAAGGTGAAGGCTGCGTGATAACTGGCTGGTTCGTGTTTGACATGTCGTTGGTTTGTTGAAGGTCTTCATGTTCGTAAGAATATTTATGAAACTCCACCTGGAGGCTCTTTTTAACTAGATATAAAATTACTCTCAGCCTCGATTTAACCGCCAGCATAACAATTATAAATATACCAACACTGAGCCCCCGATCAACCAGCTAGCCATGGGTTTATATTTGATCTATCTAGAGATATACCCTCAACTAGTACTCTAATTCTGTTACTCAAAGGAGAGAGAGAGAGAGAGAGGAAATATTCGCTGTTATGACGGCTTCCTCAAGAACAATTGGCAAAGCATCGCGACTTTGAACAGAGCTAACCATCTCCAGATGGACACGTCTTTCCTGGGAGCTGCTAGACCCATCCTAGCATCGTCTCTTCTACCCCCTGATCACGACGTCGCGAGCACGGCCAGCTCGCTGGATGAAGATGAATGGCGATTGGATCCTGATATATACGGTGATGATGCATCAGGGAAACCCGCCGCAGCTCTTGTATCTGCGGGTCAAATAATGGGAATATCTTCCCTAATACCTCATATAGACTATGAGGGCTCTGTATCAGGGGAAAGGGGGGATGTTCGAGAATGGGTTGATGAGGTGTGTATTTCATGATTGATGAGCGTTCCTCCACGATGGAAGTGATATATAACATCACCTTTGTCGTCAACCGCTTGAAATGGAAGGAGATGATACACGGTTTTTGGACGGATATTCTTGGGTATTCAGCATAGCTAACGTGTTTCCCAACTAGCTATCTGTTCACTTCTTACTCTCCCTGATCGCAAGGACACCATCTGCAGCACGGGACAGACCGAGGGCCTTCGTGATTCAGTGCTCCGGTTGCCGTCCACTATCAACGGCGAATCTTCATGGCTTTATACAGGCAAAAATGCCGGCCTTTTCACCCGAGGAAACGGAAACCATTCTAAGTAGCGTGAATATATTCCATGCGTCAGAATTTGGCCAAATACTCAGCGCAGTCGACCAAGTATCAGACTTACTCTTCAAAATTGAACAACATGAAGAAACAGAGAATGAGCACATATACGACCTGGAGCATGATACCACCGGTTCCCCTGCCGGCAAAACCAAACTACAGCTAGAAATAAATCAAGGGAAAGAAGTCGATACACAGCCGCCTATTCTCCTCCTCATCGAAGGGATGGACCTCGCACTGCAGGAAATTATTCGCGTTTCAGATACAGACGCTGCCGGGGCTCAATTAGCTGCATTCCTTCGCACCCTTACACTTCTTTGCCAAACATATAAATCTCTCTTGACAGTTATCATTGTCAATTCCATACCCCTACGACCTCAACCCCCAATGTGTCTACAATTATCCCCAGAGGAACTTCAGGCCCAGCTACGAGCTGGAACAACCCTTGTCGAAACGCCGTTGACGTCACCATATAGGATTGAAGATATGGAAACTCCCGTTGAGTCTGCTTTCGATACTGTTCGTGACGGCCGGTTGATAACAGCATCTCCATACCCGCCCAACCAGGCTCTATCTCTCCTAGCCGATGTGTTCAGTGAAGGGATTGATATACAGTTAGTCGTCTCAAATGTAGAGAACGAGTGGATAGTAGAGGTAGTTAAGGATAGGGTGGGAGATAATCTTGGACGTTGGGATGTTTTCTAGTGAAATGTTTTCTAGAATAATTGCTACCTATATGTAGGCGCCATAACACCAGAAGAGCGCCAATGCAAACATTAATGTCCATTTTTTTTTATTTCACCTTACTCCATGGTCGTACCTTTAATTTTAGAGCCTTTCCCCGAACCATAGAATTTAAAGAAAAGAGATAGTAGAATGTATGGGGGAATAAAATACATACTGGCTTGCATGGTAGGAAGGAGGAGAAACAAGTCACAAATTATTAGGAGCTAGGAATGCCACAGCGCGGAGTATGGAACAATCGGGGGGAAAGAGATAGAGACAAAACGCCAGGATTCCATAGGTATCTTTGTCCATTAGAGTCATAAGGTGTGCGGGGGAAGAAAAAAGACAGCTAAAAACGCCGCTCATGATTTGGGTGATAATACAATGCTGAGGTAGAGCTGAAGGGAATATGAAGGGGCCGCTCGGAAAATTGTGAATAGAAAAGGGGTATTCAGCATTCGGTTCTTGGGTGAGGTAGTTAAAGGTTCAAATATTCTATGACAATTGTCGGACTTGTGAGGCTGGCGGCAAAGCAAGGGGTGTGAGTCAAGGGAGAGTTATCTCGATTGGGTACAGTAAAGACAATGTTGTTGGGGGAGTCTAGTTGTCACCACTAAACACCCTCATGACGGCCTTTCTGACCAATTCTTCGGCGTCCTGGTAGCATTTATCGGATTGTTCCTTTAGATGTGATTGCTCAAATAGGAGATCTTGCTGCATAACCTTGGTCCACTGTTTATGTCGTTCACAACGTTTCTTCAGACATAGACTCTGCGTAAGCTCCTCGATCGTCTCTGCATCCACTGCATTCTTCAACTGCGTGCTGGCTTCTCCGCCGTTATCCTTGTCGGGGGCATCAGCCAGCAGTGCAGTTCCTTTCTCGGATTTTCGCCACTCATCGAATTCTTCATCAGATAGGGAGAGCCGGTTGTCGAAGCCACAGATGTCCTTGAGCTGTAAGCCGCCGACGGAGCCGTGGCTCTTAAGACGATCAAAGGCATGCTTGACTCGTTGTCGTGCGATGACTATGAATTTATCTCGGGCTTGAAGCATCTCCTTACGGTTATCGAGCCTTACTTTCTCCTTCCGTAGGTAATCAAGTCGTTGACGTTCGTCAGGAGCGAATGGAACTTTGTCAGCTTCAGATTCGAAGTATGGGTCCTTGAACTCTGATCCATCCTGGCTCGGACCGGGAGCAGCCATTGCACTAGAAAGACGTGCCTGGACTTCCTGCTGCTGAACTGATAGGGGGCTTGCGCCTAGTTTTCGAAATTGGTCGGCAGATTCGACCTTTGAAACCACTGTTTTGAGCTCCCCTAGATTGAGCACTCCGCCCTTACTAGCAATCTTTTCGTTCTTGCTGGAACTCTGTACGTCAGCATTAGAACTCGGCTGTCTTGATCCTCGTGTCATCGCTTGCTTCATATAATCCGTCCCATGCTGGTCGCAACAGTATTTGCTGGGTGGTCTTGTGTCAACTCGAGCAGGCTGGCGGCATTCCCGAAGACGACACATAGGCTTCCAGGTAGTGCGTAGGGGGCTTTTTGTTTCGCAAGTCGGGCCTAATGATGTTATTAGTTTGTTCTGGGAATACCATGGCTAGTATTTCAGGATAACTTACAAATATACTTATCAATCAAGTCGGCATCTTTCTGATCAATATTAATGCATTTGCCATGGAACCAATCTTCGCAACCTCCATCACATGCAATCATCCAAGTATGATTATCTGGTTTACGGCAGACGCAAAACAACGTTGACTCATCGTAGTCGTCATCGTCATCATCATTATCACGTCGTAAGCGCGCCTTCTTGGGCCCCTTGATTTCCGGTGCTGGCGAGCCAGCAGTAGACTGCGAGCCCTGTTTTCTATTTCTCTGCGCCGAGGATTTGCTCAGTGGAGAAGCCTTTGCAGCCGCTGGGTCATCCATCTCTGCTAGTTCGTTTATTTTCCGCTTCTTAGCTGCTGGAGCTCGTTTGGCTGTTCCTTTCTTAACTGCGGCAGCGGGTGGACCCTTCTTCTTCGTAGCTGGCTGAGAGCTCAGTGATGGAGCAGGTGACGAGCGGTCGACCGAAGAAGCTCTTGAAACTGATTTGCGTTTCATATCTGCTACCTTTTTGGGAGTGAGGGTCTGTGTCTGTGGTTGGGCTTCTTCAGTTGGTTGAGTAGGGTTCGACTCCGTCGTTGGTGTAGATATCCTGGAAGCAGCACGTTCCTGAGCCTCAGGTTTCTTAGATGTACGTGGGAGATCATAAATATCATGCCATGGAACTTCCGACTCGAAAAACTCCGGGATAGGCGTGTTCGTCTTAGAGTCCACGCATCTGACGTCAGTGTGAATTTTGCTAACAGTTCTCCAGTTGAAATAACCAGCATTCGCCCAGCCAATGAGACCGACTATCTTATCATTGTTTACAATGATGTTTGACATCACCATGTCATTATGGGCCACACCAAGGTCTTCGCAGGTATCACTGGGTGAGAGACTATGAACTTCTTCTGGCGATAACTTCCGTTGACTCTCCCGTTCCGAGCTCGTCACGAAATATCGTGGGTATTTCAAGGTATCGGGCGTTACCAGGCGTAGTTTCAAAATGATATCACGGGCCTGTTGCTTGAAAGCCTCCTTCTGTTGTGTTGTGAGCTGAGGCCAGACAGAATACAAAGATTGTCCAGGAATACGGGATTGAACAAGAACGTCATGGCCTCTGATCTTGGAATTGAAGTATGTTTGTGGTAGCTGGATGTCGGGTATCGCGTCTCCGACCAATTTCACTGCTGCTTCCTCGTTCGCGTCGATCAGATGGTAGCCAGTTCCACCACTTGGGTCAAGGTGATCACTCTTCACAGTCACGTTTCCCAACACAAATGTATCTCTTCCCCCAGTGCGAGGAGTATTTATGCGTGTCTCGGCATTGCAAGTGTCTAAGACACCTTCCCAGTATTTTATCGACTCCGGGTCTGTGGACATGATGTGACGCGCATCTGGCCGAAAATCGTCAACTATCGGAACGTGATGGCTTGGTGAGGGGCTCTGTGAGCTGGCGATAGTATTCAGAGGAGCCGAGTCTGCTCCATTACGTTTCATCGCGTTAGGAGTCGCGCTTTCGCGCTGGGGCGGGGTGCTGGTAGGCTGCATGGGGTCCTGCATCATCGCGGAAGGCAGCGAAGGCAGAGAAAGCAGCGAGTCTACCAGCTGTGATTCACGAGTGGGAGCGAGAGTATCCGGCGCGATAGCTGGGAGAGAGTGAGCGAGGGTAGGAGATCCTGACGGAGCTAGCTTTGTTGGCACGGTTGTAGGATGCAGCACATTGCGGTATCTGTCGACCGTCCGGCTGCTGTCACTGAGTTCCCAACGCGGTTCCGGTTCGGGCGGGGGAATTGATTCAGGGGAACTGCAGGTTGGCGCGCTTACTGTGAAAGAAGGACTGGGAGTTACTAGCGGCGAGGATGGAATGCGAGGGCGCGATGAGCTATCGGACCATTGTACAGGTCCCGGGGTGGGCGAGGGGAATAAGGAGCCTTGGAACGGCGAAGGTGAGTAGAAAGGTTCGAGTTCTCTGGCGCGTGAGAGCCCAATTGAAGCTTGAGAAGCTTGCTCGGACTCGTGTCCTGGTGGAGGAGGCGCAGGAAGTGAGTCTGTTGCTGGTGTTGATGTTGATGATGATGTTGCTGGCGGCTTATCCTCGTCCATCGTTTTTTTTTTAGCTGGGTTTGACTAAGCCTTGCATGCAGGTGGAGCTTGGAGCTTGTACCAGTTTGTTTTACTTCTACTTTTACTCTTGGGGAAGAAGTGAAGCTGATGTCAAACAACAGAACAGTTGAAAGAAGAGAGAGAAGAGCTGGTTTGATATTAATCTCTGGAGCAGAAGCCGCCCGGCCTCACTTTCCCTTCTCTCCCATTCTGGGTGCGTGGTGGTAGAACATAGTGAAGAAGGGACGAAAGCTTCACTTTCTGGCATCAACAAACCAGCAGACAGACAGACATTGCAGAAGTACACTTGAAGAGAATAGGCCTACTTGGGGTGAGAGGGTGGTGGCCTTCCTCCTTTGCTAATCTTCTATCAATGCTAACCGATAATGAAGCCACCAACGAAGCTAGATCTAAGCCAGATATACACGTCAGGACTCAGTAGCTACCCACGAATCTATCACGGATCTCGAGAAGAGGTTCGCGGCGCTCTCTATGCTGCTCCTAGCTGGATCAAGTTAAAGTGGCCCGCTTAAGAATGGCTCATGCAAAGGTCGACTGGGTGAATGAAACAATATATAATTACTTCTTCCAGCGCCATGACGAGAGCCATGCAGCCCCCGGAGAGAGCACGCATCTCCCCGAGCGTTCTATTCGGGGTATATCAGACCAGGGGTTACACGACAAGACGACGATATCCCGATGGCCACTCCGCGCGAAGGACTCCGTCATACAACTCCGTTATCGGGTCTGATTGTCAGCCTCCATGTGGTGTGCCCACGAGCCCATGGCGACCTTCTAGCGCTGGACAGCCGCAAAGCTTGTCGTTTTCTTCTGGGGGAGATTCCATAATCCATGAGATCCTATACGCAGGGGTCTTGTTTAATTCAGCGCAAAATGCGGGAAAGACAACGAACTTTTGCGATAATAAGAACCCAGTAGGGCTCAGCCTCATTCTTAGGATGTGAACTATCATGGAGGGAAATGGGGGCGTTTTAATATATCTGGTGCGGAGTATTCTTCCACCGCTCAGCTTCGACACTTTGACCCCCGTCTGCGAATGTTCACTTTCCCTTCTATTCCGTGCAGCTAACGTCGGTATGCAGTCACGGAATAACACACCTCCCCCTGTCCCTGGCTTTTCCTCCCTACTGCCTCCAACGAAAATCCGGCCGATAAGCATCCAGACTTCGCTTGACAGGATATCATGTCAATCGCAGAGCAAACCCCATGAACCCATGACTTTCCCCAACAACTCACCGAGACTTCCAGGATGGACTTTCCTGTTTAGTTTTTTGTTATTCCTTGCAGGGATCGGTGGAGGATGCAGCGTCAATTATGACACCTCAGGTCGGTTAGGTTCTCCCTGGTGACCCCCTTCATCCCCTGGCATTGCAAGAAGCACCGACCATCGACAATCGACCATCTCAGCCGCGCCGTCAAGTATACTGGCGTACGGAGTACTTCTATAAATATATAGAGGAATCTTTTTTATATGCAACTTGCTTATAGATCCGGCGATTTCCTGATTGGGTAATAGGGCGCAGAGTCTTGGCGTTTCCTGTTCTAGAATTGCTTATCTAAGCTCATACGAATTGTTATTCCGAACCGACAACCAATCAGACATTGAGAAGAAAGTCATGTGAGGAAGGAAGTCCTTAGTCAGCTGGCCGGAGATGGAAATGCGACTTCTTCTTCTTCTTCCTTCGAGACAACAAGAAAACATGGAATAAGAAAAGCAGGCGGCATCTTTTTCTCATTATCGCCTTAAGAGCTGACAGGCTGGTTCTCTCTCTTGTCTCCGTCTGCGGCTGAACGACTCCCAAAGTACAGCACGACGACCTTTTATACATACCAAATATACTCCGGAGTAACGAGGTACCTCGGTTCCATTGGTCGGCCTCATCGGACTTAAGCTATCATCGGAGCAACAGTTACCAACACCGACCTGCGATCTCGCTTTGCTGCACATCCCTTCCCCTGGACTGTGGCTGCTCCAACAAACCGCCCACTCTTCTCCGCTGCTACCTGATTGCTTCCTGGCTTTTACGATGTGCAAGGTCTGATTCAATCCGGTGATCGCGCACGCCTTTCCTCTCGTTACCAGAAACAAGTGCGAAAGCTTGTATCCACCTATCAACGGGGGCGAAGTACGGGCATTGCGCTGTGGGTCGTGCTTTTTTCAGACTTTTTGCCTTGGAATCCGAGCAAACTGGCGGTTGAAACATCAAAGAGTCATTTCTCCATCTGATAAAACCATCCACCGTTAGTCATATCCCGCTGACCAACGCTGCGCTGTGCTGCACATTGCTTCCATCTTCCTAACCATTGTCCAACGGCATCGAAGAGACCGCCGACCAACGAGTACTGCCCTGTGCCAGCTCGTCAATTTGATAGCAAACGGAGGGGGAAACCATTCTCATTGGTAAGCTACTCCGCCTGCGAACTCTCTTTCTCAATCTCGAGCAGAAGAAAAGAAATAAGGGGAAAAAAAGTTGAATGCACGTCTATCGGGTTGAAGGAGACTGGTGAAAAGAAATTTAGTTATGGAGAGACCTCGTGGTTTCAGAAGTTAATAACCGCCCAATGTACGGCCTGTGCTGACCTGGAATGCATTGTTATCAGTTCACTTCCCATAGCTCCAGCCATCTACTCTGGCGCTTGGATATGTTCCTGCTCGACACCGCGAGTAGTAGTGAAGACGACGATATAAACGCCCATCTAATTCCTGGTCGCCCCAATGAGCTTGTGGGCTCACCCCAAGACATTCAAACATAATGGTCCCTGAAGAAGATACTACTATGCATTCCCCTCTCCTTTCCTCTTCTGGGGAGAACAAAGAACAGCAGCCGGCTCCAGCTGAGGATGCGGTTGACAGCGCCCAGGATCCTAGTAATCGCACCCCAGATGCGACACATGATCCTGAGGTAGCAGATGGAACACCAGCTACCGATTCGCAGTCTACATTGGCGATAACGGCCCAGAAAAGGAGAAGAGTAACAAGAGCTTGCGATGAGTGTCGTCGTAAGAAGATAAAATGTGACGGCAAGCAGCCTTGTACCCACTGCACTGTCTATAGCTATGGTATGTTATATATCTCTTATATAGGCTTCTTTCCATAGGAGAGTGCCGCTAACAATGCATTGATGTCAGAATGTACCTACGACAAGCCATCGAACCGACGAAGGAACCCGGCTCCTCAATATATAGAAGCCCTCGAGTGTCGACTTCAGAAAGCGGAGGGCCTCCTTAGAGCACTCGTACCGGAGATCGACCTCGACGACCCACGCTATGATGGGTGTTGTGTCGAGGAGATACTCACCCTCCTCAAGAAGAACAAACCAGAGCCAGTCCGCAAGCCTGAGCCGAAGCTATGCTCAGAACCATGCGACGAATCACTCTTAGAATCAATGGTGGACAACACCGGGTCCCTAGATCTTGACGACGAAGGCCACTGGGACTACCACGGCCATTCATCCGGACTCATCTTCGTCAGACGAGTTCGGAAACAAATCGGGAATATCGTCCCTGAACGACCCCCACCGCCCAGATTCCAGCATATCCCGACCGTCCTCCAAAGGATGAAGTCAACCTCCGAGTCCCCTATCGATACCCACCTCTCTCCCGTACATGACCTGCCATCGAAGGAGGACGCGCGGAAGTTCTGCACACATGCGCTCGAAGACGCCTGTTGTATCATGCGCTTCCTGCATAAACCGAGCTTCTGGGAAATGTTCGACCGGATATATGATACGCCGCTAGAACAGTTCTCGAATGAAGAGAACAGCTTTCTGCCACTCCTATATCTCGCACTTGCTGTTGGGTGTTTGTTCCGTGGACCGGGCGATTGCACCTTAGAGAAATCTGGATATGAGAGTGCTGTAGGCCAAGGGTAGTTTCTCCCACCTCTTTGATTGGGTTTTTGAAAAAGTGATATTAACAATCTGGGTTAGGTTTCAATATTTCAAAGCTGGAAGGCAATTGCTTGATATCACTGAATGCCGTGACCTGACATCTCTGCAAGCAGTCTGCTTCATGATCCTCTTCCTCCAAGCTTCTGCCAACATCAGAACTTGCTATTCTTATATTGGAATTGCCCTCCGTGCCGCTGTCCGGCTAGGTCTTCACCGCTCAGTCTCCGTCAAATTCAACCCTGTTGAACTCGAGACTCGCAAACGAATCTTTTGGGTCGTCCGAAAGATGGATGTCCATGTAAGCACCATCCTCGGCCTTCCATCCATGTTAAGCGAAGACGACATCGATCAAGAATATCCCGCTGCCGTTGATGATGAATACATCACCAAGGATGGCATCATGCCCATGCCGCCTAACTATATATGCCTGATGCAAGGCGCCAATGCACACATGAAGCTAGGACACATCATGCTGAAAGTCATGAAATATATCTACCCTGTTAAGGTTGCGACACATGGCGACAATCATACATATATGGTAAGCCATTCGAAGATTCGGGAACTTGAACGAGATCTGCAGAAGTGGATGGAGGCGCTCCCTGATGTCTATAGGCCGGGTGGGGAGGCGGCGACAGAGGTTGAGCGGTAAGTCATATCTCCCCAATTTTTGCATATAAACTTTGTATTCTAATGATGTGTAGAATGAGACAACTGCTGCGTATCTGCTACGCGCACGTTCAAATGGTCATGTACCGACCATTCTTACACTACGTCACTGGTGGCTCCAAGGGCCAAGAAATCGATAAGCGATCCTACGCTTGTGCCGCTGCTTGTGTTAGTGTAGCGCGGAATGTCGTGCATATCACAGCAGGGATGAAGAAGAAACAACTTCTCAACGGCTCGTATTGGTTTACGATGTATACGACGTACTTTGCTATCCTGACTCTACTCTTCTTCATCCTTGAAAATCCAGAATCTGCTGCTGCGAAGGATGGTATCTTGAAGGATGCCTTGGAAGGGAAGAACGCTTTAGCCGGCCTTGCAAAGAAAAGTATGGCCGCGGATAGATGCGCGCAGAGTCTCAGTGTAAGTTTTGAACCATCCATCGAAAAGCAGGCTATTGTCATAAACAAATCTCTAACCTGATTCTATAGACTATGTTTAAATATCTTCCTGAAAGGCTCCGAAATAGGCAGGCTCTTTCATCGTCGCAGATTAACAGGAAGCGTGCCCAACCACCACCCACTGTCGGTTTAAATAATTCTACATCAAATGGAAACAAGACCCCACCCCAGAGGCCTAAAGAAGAATTCAATGCAAGCCTACCACAACGAGCAAATACCTTCCCTCTACATACGTCGCCGAATAGACAGGCGGCCGCGAAGGATACCCATATAGGAGATACCACAATGGACGACACGCATGCGAACCAGAATGGTTCCCTGAAATGGACATCGGGCATGCAGGCTCTATTTGGCCTATCGCCATCTACATCGCAGGTCCCATCGTTGATAGATGGCGAAAATACCCACCTCTCGTCGCCCGCTTCCCCTCCGGTAGGCTTACAAGGGAGCCAGCAACAACAGCCTATACTCAAGCAAGAAATCTCATTCTCGCCACCATTTAACAATGCAGCGCCCCTGCCTGATCTGATGCCGATGATGTTCCCCTCTGACGATCCATTCGCATACCCTAACCAGCCAATGTCGACGTTGGAAGATGACCATTTCAAGCAGGACAACAGTGGCAATGGCCCTGACCAATTCATGTTCAGGCCCAGCACATCCATGCAATCTGTGATGGAAAACAGCAGTACGAATCAAACCACTTCATCCTCGTCTCCTTCCTTCTCAAACACCCCTGGCCTGTCGATTGTTAGCCCGTCCTC
>JANTQJ010000332.1:0-18180 GCA_032989685.1 Arthroderma sp. PD_2
CCGGGCATTCGGGTAACAGAGGTACGATGCATGCTCGGGAACACTGTCGCCGCGAATGAACCGATTATTATTATACTGCAAGCCTAGTAGGGTGAGGAAGTGCATTTGATCTCTGGTTCACTCCACAGAAGTTTCCCGGCGCTTGCAATGGCTTTGACATACATCTTGGGGTCAACCTGAACCACAGTCTTCATCAGTTCTTACTATAGCGTAATAATCATGGCCGGCTTACTTTTTGGGTCCGTGATGGATGGTTGACTATCGTATTTGTCCCAATCTAGGCGATTTGTATGAATATGTCAATATTATAACGAAAAGAAGAGAGCAAAGAGCTTTTCTTTCTATAGATATACTCCGTAGCAATATGCAATTTAGTCGTTGCGATAATGATGGCTGATATCACGCCTTGTGGCAGGCTACGCTATAATAACAGCTTAGCAACCCTGTAAGCCACCACGAGGTATTATGCACTGTGTTTCAACGAGCCCCCGAGATGGATATGGAGCCTGCAATCCTTGTACGGCCATCTTAGCTAATGAATGACTAGAAATGTGTCATACATGGACTTACAAATATCGAAACTTGCATGATATATTAGATGAGGCCCAGCCTAGCTTGCCCTCATGTTACGTTTTAAGGGAGAAAACTGAGGGATATCCAAGCCTCGATTCGTGCCAAGTCGGCGGTTGCGACGATCTTCAAAATGTTTCCCATCTGCATCTGCGAAAACGCCACTCTGGTCTTTTGCAATCGGGACTTGCTTCGATAGAATGCGTTTGACCCCAACATTCCCACCAAAGATTGGCTTCTCATCAACAGTCCGAAATAGACGTCGTTTTTTGGTAGGATCCTGCAGTTCTTCATCTTCCGATAACAACTCTTTGGCTTCCTTCTGCTTCTGAGTACGCTTTGCAACACGCGGAGCCGCAATTTTTGTAGATTTCGAATCCATATCAGACTTGGGGCCTTTTTTCTTTGGTGGCACAATCGATTTGCGGGGGTTGGTGTCAGAGATGCCACTCTCAGGTATAGATAGCCTCCTTACTTTGATGCGTGGTGCTCCTGGTTCAGCGAATGAGATGTCATCTCCTTCACTCTCGCTGGATGTAAAGTGAGCCTCGAAGTCATTGCTCTGACGGTTGAGGAACGGAGTTATAGAGAATATTGATTTGTCCCCAGGGGCCGCAGATATCTTAGTTGGTAACTTCGACATTTGGCTAGGCCCAGGAGTACCTATCGCGGCATCTACCCCAAAATTCTGTCGACGTGGAAGGTTCTCTGATGTTCCCATTGGAATTTTGCTCCCCTGGTGGCGGACAGGAGACGAGTTGGGACTTTGGTCCTTGGCTCTGGCCTGTTTTCTCGGCACCGCAGAAGTTGTCTTCCGAGTATATGACTGAGATGCTTGTTTTGAGTGACCATTTCGCGTTTCATCTTCGGCAGTCACGTCTGCACTCTCAATGCTCATCCCCACCTTCTCATGGACATTCGATTTACGTTCCTTTTCCGATTTTCGCTTTTCAGCACGAAGCTCAACCTCAAGAGAACTCAACTGCCGCTCTAAGGAGAGTTTTTCAGAAAGGACAGATTGGTAGGAGCTATTTTGAAAGCGGAGGCGACTAAGCTCCGGCTTCATGTTCGAGACATCTCGAGTTAGATTTGCATTTTCGGCCTGGAGCTTGCTCATTTCAGTAGAAAGTGACTGGAGCGACGATAACTCTGCCTATGGGTCTGTCAGCAATTCCAAAGCTTATAGGCATCTCAGGTAGGCGACAGGGGCCTGTGAGTATAAAGGTGCAAGGAGTGGTAACTAGCCTGCAGACTATCGATCACTTTGATTTTAGCTTGGAAAGATCTGTGTAGCTCCTCCATGTCTCTTTGAACGCGAATTGATTGTTCTTGCATCCGCGAGTTTTCCGCTTCTACATTTTCCAGCTGTCGTTTTGTTTGGTATAGCTGTCCACTGATAGTCTCTTTATCATGCTCGGACAGGAGTAATTGTAATCTAGGTAGCCTAGCATGCTCATCGGCTAGAAGCAAACTTGTACAATGGATACCCTGCTCGAATTTTGCTTCGAGCTCGGAAAAAGGGTGCTGGATTTTGAATCAGCATGCTTTATTCGCGTTTATTTATATGACGACAAAAATGACTTACAACCTCCATATCCCGGGCCTTGTCCGCCAAAACAATGAAATCGATATTTATTAATGCAAGTCCAAAATGTACTCTCTCTATATCCTATACGGAGTAACAAATAAAGATAAGTTATCATGAAAACGGTTTGGAGTGCGAATCGCGGCAATATTTTGAAGTCGCGTTGATTATGCTTACATAAGCATCAACATTTGCACATCGGCCAAGAAGACACCGTTTCGTCATGAAGCGCTTTGGAGCGACAACGTTCGAACAACAAGCCACGATGAGGTTGCTATCACTGGTTCTGTGCGCGATATGGCCAATTGGTATTGTCCTGGCCGCCTCTTCCAAGGATGGGGATAAATACCTGAAGTTCAAGGCTGCCTCCAGATCATCTGGCGCTGTTACGCTGGACGATGCGAGCTATATCGAGCTCACGAATCTACCCCGAGACTACCACACGCTCGTCCTCCTAACTGCCATGGATCCGCGCTTTGGATGTGATATCTGCAAAATGTTTCAACCCGAGTGGGACCTTCTCTCTCGAACCTGGAATAAAGCCAACCTGGGAGAATCAAAACTAGTTCTGGGTACGCTCGACTTCATTGATGGAAGAAGCATATTCCAGCAGGTAAGCAAGGAGTCCTTTGGCTGAGATGATACCCAGTTAACTAACTATAATAAGCTCCAACTTCAAACTGCTCCGATCCTACTCCTTTTCCCCCCGACCACTGGTCCAGGCTCTCAGGGCAAGAGCAAGCCGATTCGATATGACTTTACCAAGTGAGTGGGGTTCCCTCGGGAGAAAGCTATACAGCAACTGACTCAACGACTCCCTTCTAGCCCGGTTACTGCAGAGCAGATGCACTTGTGGATTAGCCGTCACCTCCCCGACGGCCCGAAGCCCAACCTTGTCCGACCTGTAAACTATGCCCGCATAATCGGGATGTTGATAGGAGCACTGGCCGTTATATCTATTCTAACTGTTACTTCCAAATATATCCTGCCAATTTTGCGAAGCCGAAACCTCTGGACCGCCCTCAGCCTTCTCGCGATTCTCCTCTTCACCACGGGGCATATGTTCAACCATATCCGCAAGGTTCCATATGTTGCTGGGGACGGTAAAGGAGGAATCAGTTACTTTTCTGGTGGATTCCAGACCCAGCTCGGGCTAGAAAGTCAGATTGTAGCTGCAATCTGTAAGTTTGCATCTTTATCACTTTTAAACCCTCATCCGGCTATAACTCGGCCCTGCTAACCAACTATCACAGATGGTGTTTTGTCACTCGGGACTATAGCCCTTGCTATGAAGGCTCCTCGAATTCTAGACCCACAGTCGCAGCGAGTAACTATAATCCTCTGGAGCGCCGTGACCTGGGTCATGTACAGCTTCCTCATTAGCGTTTTCCGTGGAAAGAACTCCTCCTACCCACTATCGATTCCTCCGTTTTAATTGCTCACTGATTTTGTAACTTATATTATGAGATTGGTACAATTACGGTACCGACATCACCCTAAAATATAGCTGGCGCTTTTCAAATGAGGATAGGCATAGAATTGAAATTGAGCTGCTCAATATTAGTTAGAGGGACAACTCTGCTCAAAACGGTTCGAAAGCAACAGCCTACTTATTTACATCACTTGCAACCCAAATAAAAGAACGGTCTAAACCGGCGCCAGCCATGAAATGAAAGAGACCGCATTGACAGCGAGAATACTATCGATAAACGAATCAAGAGAGCCTTCTAGTGGAAACTAAGTGCATTATCATGGTCTTCATGGTTACGAAGGTGGCAGGCAGTATAGTGCCACAGGCCGTGAACAAGCTAACTAAAGAAATAGCGACGATTGACTAAGATACAGGGAGTATGATTGAGTGGGCCGGGAATATAACATCCGACCGACATCAATGTGAAATGTGAGATCATGTATAAACAAGGGCACGATGTACGCGTAAGCCCCGTTTGTGATCCATTATGACTTCCGTCATGGCTTTCTAGCCTCGACAGCGTCCCCGTTGGAGCTGGAATCTGTACCTTCAAGCTTGGTACCATTCTCAACGACACCGTCTATCTGTCCATCCTCCCCATGAGCCTCCTCTTCAAAGACAGGCTCGGGCTCATGTGTCTCGAACTTGGTCTTGAAATCGGCAAGGCCATGGGTACTGCTGTTGGACCGACGGCGAGTGTTGGTGAATGTGTATCCGTAGTCATGTACCTCGTCTCCAGAGCGGCCCCTAGTAGCATCGAGCAACAGTAAGCATCAATCGTATGATAATAAGGTGCTTTGGGAAGCCAGGATCAAGCTGGCTGACTTTGAGTTTCGAGAATGAGGGGGTGAAACGGAGGAAGAAGAGGAAGAAGAAGAGAAGAAGAGAAAGAGAAGAGAAAAGAGACTCACCAGTTGCCTTTGCCGCCGCCGTCCTTCTTTGTCTTCTTGGGGTCTGCATCGACGTGTCCCGACTTTGCAAAGTAGCGAGGTAGATGCTCCGGCGGACTGGCGGTGGTCTCGTCGATGATAGCAGAGTGGTCTCTGTCGTTCATCTTGTGGGAGCGAGTCACTAGACGGCCGTAATTAGCTAGAGGGGAGGTACATCGGACACCACGATGCCACTCACTGGTGAATTAGACGTGTACTTGGGTTGATGGTTGGTGGTTGTTGGCGTACTGTAGAGGGTTGGAGAGAGAGGGAGAGAGTGATGATGTCAGTTCTGCCCTCCAGCTGCATAGACGGGCGACCTTCTCACCCCCTAGTATTATATAGTAAGGGAGAAGTGCAGGGTACAAGTAGTAAGGCTCGTGACCGCCTGCCGCATTATGCAACAAGGAACCCACTTTTACCCCGGATTCGGGTGGCGTGGTCCGAACAACTAGAAAAAAAGGAGCAAAAAGCACAAGATATCCCAACAAGTTCAATTAATACTGGCACCAGCCTCTTTTTAAGTACAGCAAACATGCTCGATAAAAGTACACATCGTAGAGGAGAAAGCAAGAAAAAAGGCAATTGGAGAAAAAGGGCGTAACAAACGGGGGGGGAAAAAGGGGGAAAGGGGGGATGTGAATCATGGCTCTGCCTCTAATACACCATGTTCCACTATCCATGAAAACCAGTGCTCAAGCTTTCCCTTCTCTACGTAACGCTTTAAGAGGCTGTTCTCGCCGTCGAGTTCGGTAGACAGGTGAGCTCGCTGCTCGGGAAGCAACCGAGCGGCAAGTTTATGGGGAACGTCAACGCTATCAAGGATGTCGGTTGGTCGGTGCAGATGGTTCGACTCAGTATCGAGACCAAGGCCTGTCAAGTCGGGTTAGCTGTATATCCTTAAAGAGGATGGAGTAATTAAGTCTTTACCATTTGTATAGTCCACTATTGTCTTGAAGAGCGCGGTGGAACGTATCCCGGCCTCCAGCTCCTCGTCTGTTTTCCCTGCTGTCATGCTGATTTGTTCCCAGTTATCTCGGATCATGCATCGCCGCCAAACGATCTTCTCCAGGTTTTCACGATAACGGCTGTCTCCCTTGACAGAGCCGCCAAGGTTCAAGGCCCGCAGAGCAAGACTGAACTCATGACCAGCGATCTCGTTCTCCTCCGATTCCGTGGCAGGAATTGGGTCCATGAGAGTTAGTAAATCGGCCAATTCGTCTGCCTGGACTGGACATCGCGTCACAAGTTTGGCTAATCCACGCTGAAGGGTCTCACGCAAAGCAGGCTTAAAGCGGACAATGACATTCGCGAATTGGTCATTCGCAATCTGGCGTCGCGCGCTTTCGTCGATGGCTTCGTTCAAGTGAGGGAGATTGTCATACACTGATTCCTGTATCGTTGCTAGTTCTGTCTCGTCCTCAAAACGACTCAAGTTCACCTGCATTCCCGTTTGCGTTTCTCTCGCAGCCAGAGTCGATAGTTTTGCCAGTGCAAGTTCCACTCTCTTGCTCCACAGATTGGTCTCGTGTTGGGTTGCAATCTCGGTCAGGATCTTTGCTGCGTTGTCGTAGTTGCGCTCCCCTAGAACTTCATTCATCCACGATAGCTTTCCGTACCCTGGACGTTTTCGTAGAAAACGGGTAACGTCGTTTTTGTACTCTCGCATAATCAACAACATCGCCGGTTCACCAGCAGTGATCTGTCTGGTAAAGAATGCATCTGCCCAGGGTTCTCCATATCTCGTAAAGTAGGTATCAACCCGAGACCGCCACTGATTCAAGGCTTCCTCACGCGGCCCGGGTGGCGCTCGATCCGCTGCTTTCTGAGGATTACTCCGGTCGATCTTATCATGAACCTCAACCATTAGCTCCACGAGTGCCGTCATGTCGTTGAAATTTTCTGCCAAAGTGACAGCTTCCTCCAAATGGCCTATAGCGGCCATCTTGTACAGCTGAGGTTTGCGTCTCTCATGGTGTGATTTCTCGAGGGATTTGCCTTCATTTTGGGTCTGGCGGTCTTCATTCATTGCGCACCACTGTCGTCGCTCCTTATAGATTTGTGAGAAGACCTCAAACTGCCTTGAAAGATTGCTCTCAAGAATTCTAGCTGGGGTGTCCTCAGGCTCCGGGTTACTGTTCTGTGGCCTCTGTCGCATCCACTGAATGCACGTATTGAGTTCCGTGTCAAGCAAGTTCTCCGTCTCATCGTAGTTAACATCTAGCGAAGTCCAAAATTCGGGTAGTTCAGCACATCGAGGGGATTTCATTTGTAAGGAAGTGTCGTCAATTCCGTACAGGTGTGCGTTTTCTCGACGGAAACGAGTGGCAGATTCCAATGCCGCCAGTGAGATCTCGCCTGCCTGCCAGACCTTGTCAATAAAGTCTGGTGTCACGCTCTGTGGTTTGTTGTAGGCGACCCGAATACCATTCATTATCCACGGAATGATATGTTCCATCTGCCAGGTATCATAGATGAACCAATTCCTAATAGGATCATCTAACCCATCCTTATGTTTCTTAACAGTCTTGAACCTTTCCCCCATCGTCTCAATCAAATGTCCAAGATATAGGTCTTTATCGGGATACCTTTTCTTGAGGCTGTTGTAAAGAACCCAAATTGCCTTGCTAGCTGCCATCTTTTCTGCGTTCCACAGGAGTTGCCATCGAGTCAAATATGTGAGCTCCACTCGCTGACTTTTTATATATTTTGCAAGAGCTTGTAGAGCGTTGGATCGTAGGGTCATCTGGTGTTCTAGTGACGGGGTTGTGGTGGAAATATATCTTGAGCTCGATCGAAGAATTTCATCGCTAATATCTAGGATGGCCTCTTCAAGGTGGGATTTTGAGTTTAGTTCCTTGTAGTGGTAGAAATCGACTGGGTTATCTTTGACATTTTCAAAGAAGACAATTTGCTCAAGTCGTAGTTTGGTGGTTAGTTGATCTTCCCGGACTTCATCTGGTTTCAAGCGCAAGCTAGACAGATGAACGAGTCCGTAGTTTTGAATAACCAATACGCAGCAAGGTCGACGATGCTCATCACCGCCATCATCTAGACTAGATCCGATAATTGCATAGTTGTCTCGTTCCCGGAATCGAATTAGATCGTGAAATTCGAGAGCATCGTTATCGGCGGGTGTTTCATATGGTGTTAGTGATACCAATGCAGTTGCGTTTTGGAAGACTACAAAAGCATTTTGCCCGGGACTAGGAACATAAATCTTTGGGGCAGATTCAGTTGAATCCTGCTCGAGACATTCGTATTCGACCTTGAAGACCTGGCTAGCCTCGGGCTGGTTCTCTGGAAAAGCCAGGTCGACGACAAAGTATGAAGTCGTTTGTTCCGCAACGGAAAATAATACCCAGAGCGAGAGGTCTTGTCCGATATCACTCGAATATTTGCCAGTGTCTTTAAACGCGAAGTCCAGAACTTGGATGGGGGCAAGCGCGCCGCTTTCAGGACCTAGTTCTGCGACCTTGAGAGCTCTGTTTATCTCTTGCATTGCGTCCATGCGTATCTTAAGACTGCTGCCATTGTTCCAGTGTATATCCCAGATTTCTACTAACCCCGAGCTCGTAGCAATTATGACCTCTCGTTGGCCACGCTGCGTCGATCTACCACCCTTTGCGGCAGCGATACTCCTTCTCCAAGTTGCGCCAGTCAACACGCTCTTCAGTCCACCAAAAAGTCCACCGTTTGCGACGCGGGTGGCCAAGTCAAGGAACCTTATGTTCAGGCTTGCTTTGCCGTGAGCGTCCATGATGGTGAGATGAGCAACACGGCCGGTGGATAGGGTGATGATAAACCCAGACGGCTCGGCGTTAAGCAGTCCTGTTGCAAATTCTCCAGACATCATGCCTGGTATGGAGCCATGGACGGTGTTGCATTTTTGCTTTATCAGCCCAAGAATAGCGCTGTTCGAAATGGTTTGCCAAAATGTTATTTTCCCAGTCGATGGTATTACCACTACCATACCCGCATCACTTGTTGACGAGCTCGATGTAAACGCGCCGAGTGGGAGAGGATCGATATGTCTTGCAGAGGGTTCGGGTATGTTGAATGTAGAGACTTCGCTGGGGCTTATGGATGAGGAACCCGACGAATAGGCCCAAACGTACGCTTGGTTATGGGTGAGTATGAGCGAATTGCCATGCTCCGGGGATATAACACATCGAAATGGTGCTATAATAATTGTTCTAACTGTTAGCACGTTGCAAACTTCGTTATAACCCAAGGCCGTAAGCCGTACCTGAAGACTTTTGGAGCGGTTCTGGTAAGGCGGAGACTCGAGTAGCACTGTAGAAACCATTATCCAGCTAGAAAACAATGGTTAGATCTATTACAAGTCCATGATAACAGGTCAAACGGCCAAGGAACTCACTATGAGAGTGGAATGCGAATCGTAAGTAGGCCTATCAGACTCCTTACGACCGCGAACAGGAAGGTTGATGGACGTGTCGCCGCCAGCAAGCAACGGGCCAACTTCAAGGTCGGCCTCTACGGCCAGAGGATGGGCCTGCTCATATGCCGCTGTGTCAAGCACCGAATCACCGCTGACTTCAGCGTGCTTTGCTGACCGTTGTCTCTTCGCTCGTGGAGGTTGAAAACCCTCCTCTGATCTAGGTCTCTGGCGTCGCCGAGTTCGAGTAGACGCTGCTGTCGCGGAAGCGTTTCCCTGGGCCGAAAACATGACAGCGACGTAGCTAGTGACCGATAGCAATGATTCCTTCTGGGAATCGGGGTTGGAGTTGGGTGAGAATGGCTATCTCGCTCTGCGGCAGGACGAATCTTTGATTTGTTTTGGGTACAATCTTCTGGTGCAAAGCCTCCTAACCAACAAGGGTTTAGGGCGCGTTCAAGGTACAAAGAGCTTCACTTTTGCTAGTTTCTACAATACGAACACTCCAGAAAGCTACAAGAACACACAATGTCAGTCTGATAATAATGAGAAGAATGGCTATAATTAACTGAACGGAGCTTTAAAAGTCATTGTATATACATCATGGCCCTACTATTTTACAGGTCTTTGAAGCAGTGGAGGGCAGAGAAAACAAACACAGCACGCGAGATGCAGTAGAAGATGGGCCCATGGATGAGAAGGAAGAAGAACATGAACGGCCATGCTACAGCTCTCGGTAGTCACTGGGTCGAGTTCTCTTCTGCCTTCCGTGGTGACGGTGCGGATTGACCGGTTGTCTGAAATATGGGGAGTCTTCTTCGTTCGCAAGCGGTTCGCTGGCGTGGCTTCGCTGCTGATTTGAAAAGGGGGTCATTCCATACGGTTGTTGAAAGGGCTGTGACATCGGATTCATCATCTGAGGGTTAAAATTGTTGAAGCCCATCCCAGGATTGGGCATTCCATATCCAAGTTGAGGCATCTGTTGGTTTGGGCCGCCCATAAAGGGGCCGCCGACTCCAGCCATCATATATGGATCGTGTGGTGCCTGGCTCCAGTTGTTACCACCGTTATAATACCCGGGCATAGACATCATATCTTGTCCAGCGAATGGGTTCATCTGCCCATACGGGCCCATCATGGGTTGTGGTGGCATCTGCGGGAACGGGTTCAAAGGAGTCGGCTGTTGGGCGTTACTTTGCTGTGGATTGCTTTGAGGGTTGCTTTGAGAATTATTCTGGGTGTTGTTTTGAGTATTACACTGGGTGTTATTATTCTGAGGGTTGCCTTGAGGGTTGCTCTGCGGAGCATTGCTCTGAGTGTCGCCGGTGCTCTCTCTCGATTTTTGCTTCTTCATAGCAGGCGCCTGGAGCTGGTCATTGTCTTGGGCGGTCCCGTTTTCTGTTGCTGGTCGTTTCTTCGAGACGGCTGACTCCTGCTGTGGCTGCTCCTTGTTACGAGCTGGCTCCGAATCTATCTTTTCGGAAGCATTTATTTCAGCTCCCTCTGCTTGCTGTGCTTTCTCAGATTCGAATTCCGTCAACCTTTTAATAGCATCTTCATCAACAGACAGATTGTCAAGTAAAACACCCTCGGCCGAACAATTTGGACAGACAAAATCGCTCTCAATTAGGGCATTAGTGATACAATCACTACAATATGTCTTTTCGCAGCATGGTGTCTTTGTAGGTGCTAACAACATTCTTTTGTCAAGTGGACAGAAAAGGGCCCGGTTTTGCAATTGTTTGTTTCGCTCAGCATTGGCTGCTTCAGCCTCAGCTGCTTTGGAGGCAGTTGCCTTCTCCTGATATAACTCCCATGAAGCTTTATCTGGTTGAGCAATAACAAAATCCCCATCAGCATTCACCATAACCCCTGTAAGTTTTGAGTTATCATCTGAACCATCTAAAGCAGGCGAATCTGGCTTTTCTACTTGTTTTTGGAAAGACCGTGGGATTCCTGTCGACCGTTTCACCCGATACCGACCATCGAACCGAGGATCATTATTCGTTGGACAGGCTTGGATCCAATGCCCTAATATAACAGTTAGCATACTGTCGATACGCAACAAATAAACTATCGTCAGCCTACCCTTTTCACCGCATCGATAACAGAGGTATCCTGGGGGTGGTGGGTGGTCCGGAACGCTGACAGGCTTTCCTCGACCTCGACCCATTACGGGTGTCATACTGGAATCAAATAGTTAGTAAAATGCTTATCGGAGTATCTATTGCCAGAACGAAGACTCACTTTGTCATATCCTGCTGCTGCTCCCTCCACTGCGTTTCTTGCAGCCGGAACAACGCTTTAAGTTTTTCATCTTCAGACTGTATACTGCTAATTTCCACCGAGGAATCCCCGGAATCCTGTCGTGCAGATGGTTCTGTGTCGTGTTGCACATTCCGCGATGTTACAGGCATCTTGCCTGACATATATCTAGCAGCTCCGCCCTTTCCAGGTCGTGCTGCAGGGAATCGACGGGCGATAACGGAGGTCGAGCGAGGGATTATGGCAGTATCATCATCATATTCTAGAACAACCAGATAAAGTCCGTTAGAAAATATCCTATGAAGACAAACCGATTTCATGATTTGAGCTAACTAACCTTCATTTGTATCCTCGTTATAAATAGAAAGCTCGAATTCAGAACCATCTCCCAAGCGGTTTTGAGTGATAATTTCCCTTTTCAGTTCAAAGACTGATATACCAGTTCCGTCAAACGTCACCCTCGAGGGTTCTTTCTGAGACTTGAACTTGAAATGAACAGAGGAGGCCATGATGGCTTGGAGTAAGGCTGCAAAAATGAACAAATGTCTAAATTTTGAAATTGGGATCAAGCTCAATGTGTAAACAAACAATAAAACTGTTGCCCAACGAACACCTACTTTCGACCAAGAGCCAAAGATTCGATAGGAGAGGTTTCAAAAGACGGGGGAATGCGGGACACAGACGGGGAGTGGATCACAACCGATGTCGCCCACAGTACAGGAGGCAGGGAAATAGCAGAGGGAAGAAGATGGTAATGGGAGAAATGCTCGAAGAAGACAAGTATAATGATCAGGTTACGGCGACTTATGCTTGAATCGATATAACTATAATCGAGGAGTCGAAACGCCGTTTAAGTCAAGTCGCTCTTCCAGAAGATGACAAGGAAACCGAGTGGCGAGAGAGCAGAATTTGTTCAATGATCAAACTGGGCTGTTTTTTTTTTCTCTTTCTTCCTTTCCAGGCCTGCTAACACCCAAGTGGGTTACAAGATGAAGATATCACATATAGCAACAACTGACACTCAAGCCGCCCAGCGAAGAAGGACTGAGAACCTCTGCAATAGCCTGCAAAAAGACGCACACAGTGATGGTGGCTTCACAGCTAGGAACTCAGGACAGGTCAATCACACGATCAGGATAGATATCTAAAACACTACACAATGAAGATCAGTCAACTGCGTAAGTGAAAAGAAAAGTATTGTGACTTAGCATATGGAAAGTACCTTCACAAGCCTAAGCAACCACTTGTTGATAAATAGAAATATTGTTGCTGAGCAGAGGAAGAAGAAGAACAGAGCTTGGGAAGAGAGAAAAAGAAAGCGAGGTTGAAGTTGCCCAAAAAAGTCAGCGCCAATTTTGCCATCACACCACGTGATCAAGAGTTCCAGCCATGCTTACATAACATGACGTCTTTTCTTGTGACTTTTTGATGCGCTTCACTTTCGCTGATGTTTTGCTTCATTTCCGCCATTGATAAGACCCATTCATGCCTGAATGCCCCAACTTGCGTCGTTCTACGCAGTGACTTGTAGCTAAATAGCATCATCTGGGCAGGCTCACTCCTCTCTGAGCTTTTTTCTACTCAATAGTGGCTGAGATGAGGTTTATGCGAGGTAAGTGAGCCCTTCTTGGTTTGGCTCTTTTTCGCATTCTTTCTCAAGGCCCTACTGACTCAGTTGCGATTGTCGATAGCCCTCTTGAGTCCGCTAGACCTTGCGATCTAATGGTATCTGTTGCGCCACCTCATTTCCAAGAACCGCGGCTCGATTTCGATACCTTGGCTTCAACACGGATGGCCCGCCAGTGATCGATTCGCTTTGGTATAACTCGATAGACCTTGGTCGGGAAGCAGGTAGAAGCAGCTCTGGGAAATGCCTGGCATCATCATGGACGATCCAAGTGCCCATGGAGGATGGGGTATCGCAGGGACGGTGAACGGAGATAATGCGATTTCTGATAACGGTGCCTTTCACCATGCCGATAACAACTCCCACGCGAATGGTCGAGCAAATGGTATCAAATCTCAACAAGCCGTTGTGTCTGCGTCTTTAGATAATCCTCCGCCCGAAATAGCCCATATAACCCAAGGCTTCTTCCCTCTTGCCAAGGGTATCAACAGAGTCGTCGTCCAGTGTTGGAACGATCTTCTTCAGCTTCTTAGCGAATTGGGGGATGCCCATCCTAATCAGCAAGGCGGTGGAAGCCAATCCAATGTGGCTAGTGCTAAAAAGAGCCAGATACTTGAATTTTCCCAGGCAAAAAGGGCCGAATTCATCAAACTGCTGGTCCTTTCACAGTGGGGCCGGCAGGCGGTCGAGGTTGGTAGATTAATTGATTTGCAGTCTTTCATTCGCCAACGCTACGATTTATATCACCGCACGCTCTTCCTCGCTGGGAACATAAAACGTGATCTTTTCAAGGCGCAAATGGGAAACCCAGACTTGGAGACAGCATTGGAAGCGCTTTCGACTGGGGCCGTTTCCGCACTCCCTGCAGTAAGTTTTCTACTGTAAATCTCAGCCTCATGCATTGGATCTTTTTAACTGACGTAAGAATTAGCTGGCATTCCTCCCTCCAGGAATATTATCTCCTAAGGACACCTTAAAGACACTTCGGAAAATCAATAAATTAATAAGCATCAGACTCATAACCCATGATTCTATTCCAGAATATGCCACATACCATGTCCATGATGGAAGAGTCACTTTTACAATCCCACACGAAATTGAACTAGATCTTTCAATAGCCCAGGAAGCGCAAACCTCCCAGTTCTTCTTTGTGGACCTCAGGTTCATCTTCTCCCCGTCATCTGCCCTTTCTAAAGGCCCAATTCGCGATAGCCTAGAACGCACCATCAACACTGCTCTTATGAAGTCGGGTATTGTGGGATGCTGTGACCTCCTTCATAATCTAGTTCTGAGCCAAAAGATCATGACATGTTTTCGACAGGCCATTGCCTTAACTCGTTCTTACTGGGGAGATAACCTACGCGTTGAGCTATTGCACCGCACACTAGTGATTCAGTATTGGGCTAATCGTCCGGGTCCGAAGAGCTGGATTGAGATCGGGGCCAGGCGCAACAAGCCACAGCGCCGAGCCGGGTCCAACCAACCAGAAATATCCCGTTTATATGTTCGCTGGATTCGAGATAACAAGGAAGTTTCCGTTGATAGTACACAATTCGATGCCAAAATAATATCCGTTGAGTCGATACTACGAGGAATTATATCACAGCATATCCGCGATGTGTTTCTCGAAATTTATAACAAACTTGCTATCGCCAAGTTGTATGGTCAGGGGGGCCTCCACCTGGGCCTAAACACATCAGCAACAGAACCTGGAAACTGCTATCTTGACGCTCATCTCACACACAGAAAAACGCTGAGGGTGGCAATCGAATCGGTAGCTGGTGGAGTGGCTTTGCAGACCGTCCCGCTTTCATTAAATCGACATGACATCGAATCCGACCTTAGTAAAGGGCTGTCCATAGACGCCTACGAACGCATCTGTCGGCTGAGGTGCCTGGCTGCGATGGAGGAGGCCGAAAGCCACGGACGTGTAGTGGGCTGGAAGTTAATATATCCTGGGAACCTAGACATGCTCACTCTACGCAAAGTACTGCCTGTGAATGAGATCCGAAACATATCGCTTTTCCAGCATAGGGATTGGGACCCTGATTGGGTCGTTGCCTTTACGAGCAGTATGGAGAGGGATGACTGGTGGGTGGTTCACCTAGAAAGCGACACCCCGGCGTTACCTCAACCTCAGTCTTCCAATCACGGTCGACTCATACGACTAAAGAATGCCCATGCTATCACAGGGCAGTGCAGATGTTTACCCGACAAGCTACGATACATTTCGTTCGCGAAATTCGCCAATTCTGTAGCGGGAATGGTTGTTGCGCACTCAAACGTAAACCGCCTAAACGAACTTGGACTCCGGTACTTCCCACCGATAAATGATCTGGGGCTAGGGGTTGATGATCAGGTCCCCAGGACAAGCATTCGCTTCAAAGCATCGGGCCTTCCTGACCGGTTACAAGTAAAATCCCCCTTGTCGACCAGAGGGCGGGTTATCATAAAGGACACGATTTACCTATCGTATCAAGGGATTAATCGTCGAACGCGTGAAGCGATAGTAATAGCTAATGGACTCTTCGCGGTCCCTATTTCGCACCTTGGAATAGCCAAATTAGCATCTGACCCCGTCCTCGCCTTCAAACCTCGATCCCAAAGATTTGCAATCCGCTTCCTCACACGCATCGGCGAGCCCATTATCACGCAGCTCTTCTCCTGGTTACAACGCCTTACGAATACTATTCTTGCACTAGAATTTATTCACCGCAAGCAGTTCACCTTAACTTCAATATCTTCCTCTAAATTAGCTTTCACATACCCATCATCCAACGGCGACCTACGAGCCTCCCTATCCTTCCAGTATATTGACACACCCGCACCCATACCCTCACAAGACACCTCAGAAGCTAGATCTAAACGACCTTTGGCCAAACTTCGCATGTCTCTTGGCCTGAACGGCAAGAACCCGCATCGACGCATAATGGAATCATTGACAGCTATACTCAACGACCCTTCAGCTGGCCTGAGCTTCACGTTAGAGTTACTTACCATCACCCTACCCCTCTTAGAAGCTCTCGAGACTATGCTCGAGGAAACAAACGATCGATCCCGCGCCGTAGTCAGGATAGCAGCCCGAACCGCCAAAATGTACCATATCACATACCCGTCCCTCCAATATCGATTCCATCTCACCATGAAACAGCGCCGACAACGCGTTAGCTGGCTTTTACGGAACGGTACAATCCCCAGCGTCAGAATGAACCAGGTGATGCTAGAGAGTGAGTTGACGAATAATATATTGAAGGTCAACGGGGATGGTTGGCGTGGGCTTGGGGACGGTGCAATGGCCGAAGCTGAAAATCCCGCCAATCTCGTCATGGTGTTAGATAACATTGTTAAAACGCATGTTGCTCAACGGATGCAGGTGAATGGCTCTGCTGGCGTGGACAAGGTTAAACGTGAGGAAGGGAGTAATTCCACCCCAGTTTCGCTGGGAAACAACATCGGCCAACATGTTGTGACGAATGCAAGTACGGCCCCGAATAACGAATCAGAAGCCAACCGGCAAGCTCATAATGCCAGCATAATCACCATTGATTGATTATTGTACGAATATAAATAGCCCTAATATAGTTTAAACGATTGGTTCTACTTTTCAATACTGTACTCAGTTTTTCTACTTTTTTCTTTCTCTTTAACAGTCATTAGATATGAAGCAGTTGAAATAAAAAAGACATGCAAAGGCCATCTTATATCATTAAACATTTCACTAGAATCTGTTTTGACTACCTAGGTATCTAATCTAGTGTGATCCGGGTAGTGAACATGTTTTCAACAGGAACACAAAGCAGCACATGGCAGGTCAGTAAAAAAGAAATCTCATTATAAAGGTATTCGGCAGAACAATCGATGCAAAGGAAAGCAGAAAAGCTGTTTCTTTTCCCCTTTTCCGCCCCCTTTCCCATTAACCAAAAAAGCATTTCAAAAAGCGGCAGGTCAATTGCGACAACTCAAGTAAACGTAATGTCATAAGTTTACATAAACTCAGCGAAGAAACAAGTGGAATAAATCACAATTCTTCGTGGCCAGAGGCCTCGGCGGTCTCCTTGGAAGCTTCGGCAGTTTCGGCGTTGGACTCAGCTGGGGTTTCGGAAGCGGCCTCAACCTTGGCCTTCTTGGTGACTTCACCGCCTTCGGAGACCTTCTTCTCATCGTAGGCGTCGACCTTGAACTTTCCGTTGTCACGGACGAAGTTGGCGAGGTCTTCGATGGTGCGGGAGCCGGTGTATTCAACTGGCTTGTCTTTGGAGCCGGCAACGAAGAGCTTGATGGTTGGGAAGCCCTGGATCTCATCTGGGATGTCGTTGGCGGTGGCATCGACCTTGGCGATGGTCACCTTGGAGTCGAACTCCTTGTTGTCCTTGTAGAGGGCACCGAGCTGCTCATACTTGGGGGCAAGACTGGATTGTGTGTTAGTGTGGACAGTTTAAAAGCGGGGTGGAGGGGGTGAAATGGGCCAACTTACGCCTTGCAGTGTCCGCACCACGGGGCGTAGAACTCAACGAGGACATCCTTCTCGTTATCCATAACGATCTTCTCGTAGGTGTGGGCGACAATGGTGGTGACTGGGCCATCGTTGGATTCTGGGATTGGCTCAGACTTGATGCTGGCCTCGATCTCGCCGGAGATGACACCCTCGACGAACTTGGTGATCTCATCCTTGGTGATCTTCTTCTCCTGGTCGTATGGGTACTTCTTATTGCCGACGGTGTCCTGGATGGCGAAGGCGGGGAACTTCTCAGGGATAAGGTTGAGGTTTGCGGCGTGGGCACCGAAAGCCTTGGAGTCGATGGTAGCGAAGTTGATCTTGCCCTTTAGTTTTTTGGCAAGGTCCTTGAATTCGGTGGAGTACTTCTCACGCTCCTCGGTGGTGTCTGCGAAGATGTATGCGAGAGGGATGCCAGCCTATACCTGTTAGCTAGGTCCTTATATCCGCCAATTATACAAGACAGACAAACTTACCGACATGTAGTCAGAGTAGGTCTCTGGGCCAACGGCACCGACGAGTGGGATGCTGGCGGTCTTGACGAAAGCCTTGAGAGCGTCGGCCTCGATCTTGCCATCGAAGACATCCTTGCGGTCGTCAAAGTCCTTGTAGAGAACGACACCGGGGACGGTGACGCCCTCAGCCTTGGCCAGCTCAGCGCTGTTCGTACCAGCGAACAAGTAGTCATCTCTCATGGAGTCGGCGAGGGCGGTGAAGGTCTCGTTGGTGGCCTTGTCGTCCTCGGCGATGAAGCCAACGACGACGACCTTGTCCAGGGCCTTGATCTCCTCGAAGTTCTCTGGAGTCACCACCGAGACAGATGGGAGACTCTGCTTGAT
>JANTQJ010000333.1:0-18128 GCA_032989685.1 Arthroderma sp. PD_2
AGCCGGAGACTGGCCAACTAACAGGCAGCCCTCTCCCTGGTGGAAATCAGCAGGCTCCTTCTACACCTCGGACCACGAATGGGGATACTACTGGATATAAATTCCCCCCACCTGGGGCAGAGCATTCACCACCTGGAGTTGGGGTACCAAATCCACCACATGGTTATTCAACTCACCCAGCTCACTCGCGAACTTGGTCCCAAGCAGACCAGCGGAGCGTGTCGCCCTTGCCAGTCATCCATAGGCACACAGATACGAATGGCTCTGGGATATCCTTACAGGACTCGAGCGTGGCACCTTATCCAGCGAGTCAGCAGGCTAACGGGAAACCTGCCAATTATTATTATTCTCAAGCAGGTGCGGGATGTCCTGTGCCTGGTGTGTATCAGCCGCCTCTGGACGAGCAGAAAAAGCGACGCACCAGTCTTGGATTCACGGGAATCATGTCAAAGGTCAATATGGTTCGCCATAAGGCGGAACAGGCCGAACGGCCCTCATCCCCTGGGCAGAAGAGGAGTGGCATGATGTTCAAAACATTGAAATTTGATCTTCTCCATGGTAAGAACAAAAATGGTCGCCATACACCTTCGGGTGCAGAAGATCCAGCACCCGCAGCCTCATACACCAGGCAGTACCAATCGGTAGGAAACCGTGATTCCATGCTGAGGGATATTCAGAGGAATACCCCAAGCGCTCTTTCAAACCACAGTACAATAAACGGCTCCACGCACCACCTTAATACAGGGGTATATGATGGCCCATCTCCTCCAGTGGATAGGGCACCTTCGCCGCATAAAACATTAGCATCGAATAGGACGTTGTCGCCCAATGGGACATTTTCACCTGGTAGAACACTGTCACCGACCCCAAGCACAAATGAGAACCATTGGAGTTCAAACCCACCCTCACCAGAAGACTCCTCAGCACATAATGCAGCCAGTCGATCGGGGCGGTTCTACAAGTCCATCAACTCCATACTCCCACGCTTAACTGAGCCCTCAGATACATCCCAGACCAGCAGGCAACCCTCTCCATCGAATGAAACCTCAGCTAGTCCGAGGGATGCGATGTCAGGTGCCTATTCTGGTCCTTCTAGCGCAACAATACCATCAGGGTCCAGCTTCGTGTCGAATAACCACTTCACCTCGACGCCACCGCTTACACACAGCATCAATTCCCCAACTGGCTCCGAGCAGAACGCCGGTCATATGTCTAGATCCCCTGCACACTCGCCGCATATCAAAGACCTACACTTGCGTTCTCGCAGCCCGCTTTCCCGGCCTCCAGATAGCTGTGATAGCCCTACGCTACCTTCTAATACCCACGACCCAGCGCAAAAATTAGGAACGTTCCATTCATCTGTTCCGCACACCCCGCGTATAGGTGACCAAGAGACCCCCTGGACAATCACACTCCCCCAGAATGAACAGAAGCCTCATCCGTCGGGCACCGCTCAACATGCCGTGTCTAACTCTACAGGCATTCGTCACACCAGCCACAATGAAGCAAGCGTACCACTTCCAGCACCACCTCCTAAAGTTCCTCTGAACGGTCCATATTCATATCTCGAAACTCACCCATTACCAGGTCGTGACTCAACCCCTACAGTTCCACCCGGCGGAGCGTCGAATGGTACGCAAGTCCCTGCGCAAACCCGCCTTGTCCATGTCGCGTCAATGGAACCTGTCGAGCTTCCGGCGAACGACGACTCTAGCGAGGAGATAGTGATGTCTAGCACCTCCTATCCTGGCCAGGAGTGGCAGCCTGCCTACCTAGGGCACTGGGATTGATCTCGTCTTCTTTATCGGACTACGTCCACGACATTCGTCACATTTTCCTTTGTCAATACTTCCATCAATACTTGCTTAATTCAGTTTCTCTCTTGCTTGTACGCATATACATTTTTCACTTCTACAGCTCTTTATTTAGCGTCTATTAATATTTTCGCTCAGAGATACCCCTAATATATTCGAAACATACTTTTGTTGTATGTATACATATCTGTGTGTCTATTTACCTCCCGTCTTCGTCTTTTTGTCCCCTCAACCATACCCGTGCCCTCTTACTTTTAAATAATTTTGCCATTTACTTTATCTTTTGTCCGTAGACTGGGAAATAAATTATCTTCTACTTCGAAGTTCTTTGTAGTCGGCTTTTATTCTACCATCTACCTCTTCAAGGAATCGCCCAAAGTGCTTACATGGCATGCAGAAGATGCTGTAAATAACGAAGGCATGCAGATGTGTCCTCAAACCATGCGACTAATTGCATAATTAGTATTATTGCAATATATTGCAAAATTAAACGGCACCTCAAGGCCCCTAAAAGGAGCTACTTCTACGATTAAGTCATATAGGTTATAGAGCCCGTTCCCTTTTATGTGTGTGTTTTCCGAGTCATTTGGATATTGCTTGATGCCTTCAATAGATGACTGTAGCAAGACAAGGATGTTTAGCCTCCTTTTAACCCACTCCAACGGAGTCATCAGTGGTCTACTTCGTATAAACATAGCAAAGGTTTGGATAAGAAGACCACAAAGCAGGCCCCTTCAATTTCAATCATATAACCCTGCTGCCTGGTCGATCTTGTCTTATATCCATTCCCACTTCTCTGCATTTTCTTGTCCGTTTCTCACACCCCAGCGACTTTATCCGCCGATATGGCAGTTCATGACAAGCGAACATTTGAAGTTGGCCCTCAGCTTGCTGAATTCGACATACCTATCCATGAGTTTTTCGCTTCCAATCCCGAATATACTGCCTTTGTAATTGGCGCGTATATATTTTCTTCGGGCAGACGAGCAGGATATTATGAAAAAATCCCCCAACCGCCAACAGCTACTACAACAGAAACCAAGGCAGACACCAGCGATTGTTTAGCCCCGAGCTTTGAAACCGTGGAATTTACACCACCACGCGCCTTGATTCTTAAGAGAGCCCTGACTGACTCTTTGGGAGGTTTATGGGAAGGCCCCGGGGGTTCCTGCGACAGTACAGATGCGACTCTGCTCGATAGTGTGGTGCGAGAAATCTTTGAAGAAACCGGGCTACATGTTTCGCATATAGGGGAACTGGTTGCTATAGAAGAGTGGGAGAGAAAAAAGGGTCAGGCGTCCGAGTCCGAGGAGAAGAGAGGAATGGCTGTTAAATTCTCATTCACCGTCAATGTCCATGAGGCGAACGATGAGCCAGGGAACGATCTCTTTACCCCAGATTGGGAGCACAACATCAAACTCGCACCAAGCGAACATGAACAGTATCGATGGGTGACGGAGGTAGATATTGGAAGGTATTCCGCCGGACAGGAAGAGATCAAATTCACCTTTCCTTCAACGGCAACAAACTATCTCGAGGCTTTTGATATATATAACCGTACATATAAAGGGCTGACGGAGTAAAACAGATTATAAATGTCATATATATCTGCTTTAGATGAGACTTGAAATTGTCTATTGTAGTTTGTCCGATGAGCGAAGTAAGATGGTTTGTCTTTCTGGTTACCAGCGCGAATTTTATCTCTACCGTTGCCGCCTGACTGTGTACTTCGCGTTGCCTGCTGTGGATGGCTTTGCCTATATAGAGCAAAGAGTATCATTTCTTACCCTTCCCACCCTTCAGATTATTGATTCCCCCGTGTGGGATGTGTAGTTGAATCCAGCCATTGATTCGACAGATGCAACTGCTCTGCTATCTCCCCCGGTGTGAGATTGTGAAATTCCCGAAGATGAGCAGTAAAATTATCCTTTTGTAGGAACGTTCTTGTAAACTCTTTACACTTTTGCTTCGCGAAGCATTTAAATCTGGGAGCCCGCTTGGCCGACTGGCGGTATATTTGTTCTGGCTGAGATGCGCTTTCGGGCGCATCTAGAAACTCCATCCCTGGTAGCCATCTGTCGGCCGCTTCTTGTTGTCCTGGTAACTTTAAAGATTCCTCAGGTGGGTTTCTATCTCTCAAAATTTGCAATATGGATTCTCGCTCGTCTAGAAGTCCTGTAGCTGGTGGCTTCTTTTTACTTCCAAGCACCTGGGCTCGCGTCTGATCCTTGGACATTAACCCTTGCCTGGAAGTATGGGAGATGGAAAGGTTCGATTTAAGCCGTGGCAGCCCAGTATTCTCCCAAAGCTCCGGAAAAGCGTCTTTAACGGATGGAGGTATTCTGCTAGACTCATGATAGATTTCTTTGCGCCCGGCATATGGGTCCCGATCAACCGACAGCCATGAAAACTGCTCCAGACGCGCCGACATGTGGTGATCAAGCGGTGCGTCATCGAGTAGACATATGGGACAGTGCTCCCGTGTGTCTGCAGCTGTGGATTTCGAATTCTCCAGGAGAGACTGAATCTGAGGCTCGGTGAGGTCTTCGCCATGTTGCAATTTCAGGTGGAGGCATAGAGATTCGGGACGATGAGCCGGGCAGAAACCTATAGTCTTGCTATCACTCTGACGTCCTCGATCCTTCAACTTAGCGGTACCCCGTGGCTTAAGCAGCCGTGGGGGAAAGATGATATCTTCTTCCTCCGCCCACGGAATAACCGTCCAGTAGTAGCAGTTGACTTCGAGTACCCCTATCTCATACGCAAAGACTGGCCTGACCATGTTCAATCCTGCCAAGAGGATGGGCGTGGAATTCTTTTGGCCCTTGGGGCTATCCTCCTTGAGATCTGTTGCGGACAGCCTATTGGGACCCTGTATAGGCCTGAAGACCTTGGTCCTGACGGCAAGCCGAGCGAAATTTCTGACCTCAGTGCCTCCAGACGTTGGCTCCTGGAAGAAAAGGATAAAGGAAATATACCCTTTGCCTTTGAATCTGCTATATTATGCTGCCTGGACTATTTCATGGACCCCACAGTCACTCTTGCAGAGTTGTCCCAAGTGATTGAAGAACAGATCCTCGGGCCGCTTGCGAAGGAACAGGACGTCCTCTTCTTCGGCCCGCTTTCGCGTTAACCGTGTAGTAATAGAGAACTCGGGACGGAATACCATGGTGACGGTTGAGTCTCTCTGCCTGTTATCCTGTTTGTATGGCTGGATTCTTGTAGTCATGAATGTAGATGCGGTCGTAGCAGGCGCCTGTAAGAATCTGGTATGAGAACCTGTATCCCGAAGCACTATATAGTAGTAGAATCCTGTCTGGTCGCTGTAACTCTGCCTGACGAGCTGGCTGTTTATATATTTGTTGTTTGAGCCTTGGAGTTTCCATCAAAAAGACCAACTGAAAAAGATTCAGACGCGTCGTGCATTTCTTCTTGTATAATTGACGGGAGATCAGCATTTTGGCAAAATCGCCTATTAGCACTAGACCTGCATTAGCGTAGAAGGGAGACGACTTTATAAGTCTGTAAGACACAAATAGGAATAAGATAGATTAAGATAAATTTATTCCCTTTTTAATATACCGTCCGCCACCGCCTGCACCTCGTATGGACTGCCTCCGGTATACGAGATGTCTAGGATGATATCCGCAACCCTACGAGGCCTGCCAGGCACTTTCACAAGATTAATATTGCTACTATAGATAGTACTGGGCCTTCGTATTATCTTCCTTTTATCTAAGAGCTACCGGCCTTCTACTATGACTTACTTTCTACTCTCTACTACCCTCTATGTGTCTCAAAACTGCTGCCATGGATTTTGATTTAGTGCCCGCCGCTGTTGCCAGCGGCATCTGCCTCGCAGTGGCCATTTACTTCTACCTCCCGCACGTATTCCCTCGAAAGCAGACGCTGAAGTTTCCCGTTGTTTTGGTTGAGGATGGAGGCATGGACAATCGCGCTGCTGTGGAATACGGCTATTCAAAGGTATACACACATTCACTTTTGACAGCTAGGTGCTTACACTTGGAAATAGTACCCCGATCAGCCGTTTGTGCTGCAGTCGAAAAAGAGGACAATGGTCCTGCTGCCTCCCAAATACTTTGACGAGATTCGCTCCATCCCCGAATCGAAATGGAGTGGAAGACTGTCGGCGCGAAACCTCTTCCAGAGCCGCTACACTCGCATTGGCGATAACAGCCATGAGGTCGTTCACACGGTCAAGACTGACCTGACCCGCCACATCGGCAAGACGCTTGATGCGCTTCAGGACGAGATGGAGTTTGCCGCCGAGCAAGCCATTGGGGCGTGCGAAGACTGGACGCCCGTCGCTCCCTACCCAGCACTCCTGCGCATCGTTTCGTTGATCTCGGGCCGCGTCCTGGTTGGTCTCCCCTTCAGCCGAACGGAGCAGTGGATTCAGATCTCCATCAACTTCACCATGCTCTGCTTTGGCGCGGCACAAAAGTATGCGACGTATTCGTCGTGGCTGCGCCCATTTGTCGTTCCGTTCTTGGACGTGACGCGCAACATTCACAAGCAGCGCAAAGTGGCCACAGCTCTGCTGGCACCCGTCATCACCAAGTATAAGAACTCCATCAAGTCAGATGAGGAGCCGGCCAACATGATCCAGTGGGCGCTCGCGAGTGCCAGAGACGACTCCATGACGGCCGAGGAGCAGGCAGACATCCAGCTCACGCTTAGCATGGCTGCTATTCGTAAGTGCCACGCATTGGGTATCCGAGAGAGACAGAATTGCTAACATAGTTGCAGACACGACATCAACGACGGTACTACGACGCCCAAAACAAGCCTCGATGCGAAAGTTAGACTGACCCTTCTTTCATTTAGGTCCTTTACTGCCTCTACGATCTCTGCGCTCACCCCGAATATATTGAGCCTCTGCGCAAAGAGCTCAAGACTGTTCTTGCCGAAACTGATGGCCGCCTTGTCAAGCGTAACATGGCTAAGCTGCGCAAGCTTGACAGTTTTATCAAGGAGTCGCAGCGCCTGAGCCCGCCTGGTCTAGGTATGACGTGAAAGCCGAGTTTTCGAAACAAGCAACTAATCGGGATTCACCACAGTCGCAATGCAGCGCATCGTAGTCTCCGACATCACGCTCTCCGACGGCAGCCTTCTTCCCAGCGGCACCGCCGTTGGCGTGCCAAACTGGGGCGTTACCCGCGACGGCCAGCTTTGGGCGAACCCTGAGACGTTCGACGGTTTCCGATTCGCCAAGTTGCGCGATGAGGCCGGTGCAGAGCATAGACACCAGTTTGCAACCGCCGGGCCGGATTCGCTGAGCTTTGGCTACGGCCCCCAGGCGTGCCCTGGACGCTTCTTCGCCAGCAACGAGATCAAGGTGCTCCTGGCTCATCTATTGCTCAACTACGACTTCAAGCTGGAGGGGGACCGCCCGCAGAACATTATTCACGAGCTTACTGTCATGCCTAACAGAGGCGTAAACGTTCTCTTCAAGAAGCGCGCTCAGGCGGAGCAGTAAGAGATAACGAGAAATGGAAAAAAGAATAATAAATATCGTAGAACTGTTTTACAGCGTTATCCCATTTACAGACTTGACAAAATCTCCAATAGTCGTCTCCAGCGGCGTCCACGAGAGACCCAGCAAAGCGTTCGTCTCATCGTTGTTGTAGCTAATACCAAACGCCCCGGCGTCGCCCTTGACGTCAGCGGCAGGAAGTTGGTCCTTGAAGGAGTACTCGCCCGCGCGCATAATCTCAGCAAGGCGGGAATTGCTAAAGCGCTGGCCAACAGCGAAGAGGCGCTTGCCGCCCGCGCCGGAAAGCTCCATGCCGCGGATGTGGGCTGCGGCGACATCGCGAACATCGACGCAGACGTTGACTGGGCCAGCAGGCGGGATCTGCTCTTTCCACTTGCCAGACATGAGATCCGAGAGCGCCTGGTTGGAGACATTCATCGAGCCGACCGAGAGCAGATGGGGGAGAACAGGGCCAAAGACAACCGGAGGGTTGACCGTGACGAGGTCATAGTTTGGCTTGTTGTCCGCAACGTAGTCCCAGGCTGCTCGCTCGGCGAGCGCTTTAGCTAACATGTATGCGCGACCCGGGCCCTGATTGAGAGCCTCCATATCACAAGGGTTCCAGCTCTCTTCGCTGAACGTCGCCGTGGGGTTCGCCACGTCCAGAATGGCCGCGATGGAAGACGTGATGATGATGCGACGAACCTGCGGCGCATCTCGCTGCACCGCGCGCAAGACGTTTGTTGTGCCGAGCAGAGCAGGGTCGACGAGCTCCGTCTTTGCATCGGTGAACTTGAGAGTGCATGGACTGGCCGTGTGCATCACAGCCTCGATGCCCGGCAGCTTCACGACCTCGTCAAAGGCCTGTTCGTGTGCAATCTCGGGCACGATGACCACCTGGAGACGTTCCGCCGCATGCTTGTAGCCGGACACAACTCTGTCTGCCTTTTCCTGTGAGCGTACCGTGGTGACCACGCAGTGCCCTTGGTCCAGGAGCTGCTGGATGACGTGCGCTGCAATGGTCGGATCAGCCGCTGCGGGAGGCCGCTACAAGCAAATGGAACTTACAAGCAATGAAGCCCGTGCCGCCGGTAACGAGCACCTTGGTCATGATGGGCAGCAGGCGAACACAGAGGTCCTGCAAGTTGTATGTTGAACTGTCAATCTTGTAAACTCCGGGCGGACGGACATTTTAAACTGAACGGCTGGGACAAAAGAATACGGGCCTAACCGGAGATGTGTATATAAATAGTTGAGTTCTTCGTGTCCCGTAAAGGCATGCGTATTCAGTAGACTATGTTTACAAATGATCTAAAATTATCGTTCTGCATCAACAGTCGCATCTGTTCGGTCTGCAGGGATAGCCAAACGTAGACATCATCGCTTGACGGGGGTGACGGGACAACAACAGCGAGCGTGCGAGGGTAGGCCACCGGAACAGCCAGAACAGGCGGTCCAAGGCCAAAGTTGACCGAGTAGAAAGGCAGTCGACTTTGATTAGAAAATGCCTGACAGACCATCAGGGAGTAGAGAACGCGTGCCTTGTTGCCGAGTAGGCGGATGGACTGCATGGCGCGCTTGATGAGCTGCTCGATGGTGTTTCGGTCCGCTCTATCAACGGTCTTGCGGCATTCCATAGCCACTGTAATGAGAGACTTGTCGCAAATGGGCTCGAAAAGCTGGTCTGTTGGCACCGTAACGAAGAGGCCGACGGCGCAGTTGCCCACGTATGCCTCCGGTATGTCCAGACGATGCCGAAAGTCGCATGGGACAATGGCCTTGACTCTGGCGGAGCCTGGCTTCGCGGATGTGCTCTGCGCATATGCCATGGTGAAGAGTGCCACGATCAGATCATTGTCGGAGATGGTGTTGCCCGACCGCTTCGCTTCATCCCTGACTGCGTCCATGCTGTTCCGGCTGACGGAGAACAGGTGGCTGTCCGAGTCACCGGCCGTCAGGTTCTTCTTCAGGAAGAAAGCGAGGACGTTCAGGAGAAGGGACAGCAACAGGCACAGCGGATATAACAGCCAGGGCGGCGGCGACGGCTGTACTGCAGCTGGCAGCCGCCGATACATGGCATCTCTGCTCATTATGACTTCTGGCCGTGGCTGTGATTCGAGATCTCGGCAGCAGGTTGCCCAGTGGTTGATAAAGGCGACGACGCCCCTGGCATCGCACGCAGCATGGGCAACGCGGACCAGGACTGCGACACCGTCGGCAAAACGACATAATCTCACGCGAACGAGCTTTGCTGGGCCTCGTCTGTCATTGCTGAGCAGCGGATCTTCCACTCTGAGGTCTGAAGGCCAGTGACTGTAGCGAAAGGCTCTCCGTTTGAGCTCGCCAAAGGAAATGTCGGCCGTCGTCGTCTCCCAGCCTGGCATGTTGGGCTTCTCTGGATCGACAACGATGCTCATTGCGTTCAAGCCGCTGTGCTGCAGTTCTCCGGTAAGAATTGGAAACTGCTGTAGAGCGCGGTATAGGCCTTTGTGGAGGCGCTGCTCGAGTTTGAACCCATCTTCGCGCGTGGAATTGTCAAAGAAGAAACAGTTGGAGATGTAAAGGTGGCTGGCGATGATGTCTAGAGGCGACAGAGGATATTCTGCCTTGGGCTCTTCCATCTCGTCCATGTCTGTGGCCGCGATATTCAAACGGCGGCATCGCAGGATGGCCTGTCGCATACTTAAGTACAGGGGAGTTCGTATCGCGGGAGGTTATATTTATAACTAACCACTACTCCGTATTTATATAACTATTCAACTAACCACTATTTAAAAGGCAAGCCAACACCGCGTCAACAGCCGTGCTACTCCTCTAGTATGGACAGACTAGAATACCCGGGGACGCTGCTGCTGGCCGTGGCGGGCTCGTTCGTGATCTGGAGGCTGCTTCAAGGCTTCGTCCTGTCGCCGCTTCGACGAGTTCCTGGCCCGGCGCTCGCGAGAGTCACCGTCCTGCGAGCTCTGCGCAACAGGCTGCCGAAGAAGGTCATCCAGACAGCTCTCGCCGACTTTGAACGCTACGGCGACATCTACGTCTCCCGGCCAGACACCGTCACCATCAGCCACCCCAGAGACGTCCGCGCTGTGCTTGGGGCAAGAGACTCGTGGAAGATTGACGTCTACCAGGGCCTCCAGGACCCGGTGCTCAAGAACCTCGTCACCTTCAACCACCCGCAGCTCGCGAGCCAGAGGCGCCGTCAGATAAGCCCCTTTCTCAACAGCAATGCATACCTCGTGCAGATGGAGGGCGCCATCCTCGAGCACGGCGCCATCGCTCTGATGGCCAAGTGGAACGCCGCACTTGCGCAGAGGGAGCAGATCGAGATCAACTACAGAAATGACACGCAGCTGGCTACTTTCAACATCATGAGCGCGCTGGCGTTTGGACGCGATCTCTCGGGACAGGCGGACAGCTCTGTGATCGTGGACTGGATCGCCGCAACGGCCGTCTACATCGGCGTCAGTATCAATTTCAAGGCGCTGCTGCACTTCCCATTCTCTCTCGTCATAGCTTCATGGCTGGCAAAGTATAAGGATTTCGTGCAGTTCGGCAAGGAGTCTGTCGCTCTGCGTCGTGAGATGATGGCAAGCAGCTTCTCCAAGGACGATCTTCCCAAGGACATGCTCCAGGCCTTCATCGATGCCGAAGACCCAGACTCCAAGGTGAAAATGACGTCGCAGGAGATTCAGGCAGAGAGCGTGGGCATGCAGCTCGCCGGTAGCGAAACGACCTCCGCATCGCTAACCTGGGCGCTTCATCTATTCACTCTCTACCCCGATGCGCTGCGTAGAGCAACGCTTGAAATCCGCAACCAGTTCGACACCAACCACCTCATTCAATACGCCGATTGCCGGAAGACTTTACCGTTCCTGGAATCCTTCGTCTATGAAACATTCCGCTACGCGCCAATCACCTCGGGCTTCATGCCTCGCACGTCGCCAAAGGACATGGAGCTCCAAGGCCACTTTATTCCAGCGGGAACGAAAGTCGCCTTCAACCTACTGGCTCTAAACAACAGGAGAGACGTATGGGAGACGCCAGAGAAATTCATTCCCGATCGATTCATGGGCAATGAGGAAGGCAAGAAGAATGTGTTTGCGTTTTCATATGGTCCACGAAGCTGCGTTGGGCAAAACTTGGCCTGGATGGAGATCATGACCATCCTGGCCAATCTGCTGCTGCATTTTGATATTGCGCTCCCCAAAGACGCAGTCTATGGGCCAAAGAATCTCGACGAGCTGGGTACCCCGCGGTTGATGGAGAGACAATGCCATATTGTATTTGCGCCGGTTCACCCTGAGCGGGATTGCAGGCTACTTCTATCACGGAGAAAGATCTGACTACAGCTTAATGTTTCATGAATCAATTCGTTGATTAAATCATCTATATTTTTTTTTTGAGTAATTGTACCCTATCAATTGGCTAAACATTTTGAACGCTATCGTTGAAATTACTGGTCAAGGAACCCGGTGTGAACCTTCTGGCCGACTGTTGCGTCCAGGTAAGCGACAGTGCCGATTCTCGTCTCGTCATCGATGCACTCCATGGCAGCCTCCGCAACCTGCTCAGGCTGCAGCCTGGCCAGGCCCATGTTTCTCATCTCCTCCTCGGGCGTGTATCCAGGCCCGGACTTATCGGTGGGCACACGGAAGGACATGTTCTTGTCAAAGCCAGTGGCGATAGCAGTCGGGGCCACGGCATTGACGCGGATTCGAGGGCCGAAAGAGCGGCAGGCGAAAGTGAACTGGGCAGCACCAGCCTTCGCAGCACCGTAGGCAGCAATGCTAGCATGCGTCTTGAAGGATGAGGACGAGGTGATGCTGACGACGTTGGCCTTGATGTCCGGGTGCTCGTTCCAGAACTTGATGGCCTGCTGGGTAGCATAGACCGGAGCAGTCAGGTTGATGGCAATGGTGTCCTTGACGTCCTCGGCGGTGATGGCGAGGAAGGGAGCGCGGAGGTAGCCGGCGTTGTTGACGAGCACGGAGAAGCGCGAGAACTTGGAGACGGTCTCAGCAAGCAAGTTGTCAATGTCTTCCGTCCTGGCAAGGTCGCAGGCAATGAACACGGCAGTGCCCTCGCCATGCTCCTTGTTGATGGCGGCGACAGCTTCATTGCCCTGCTCAACGGCAACATCGCTCACGACGACAGTGTAGCCACGGCGGGCGAGGATCTGGGAGGTGGCAAGACCGACACCGGCGGCACCGCCAGTGACAATGGCAACTTCTTTGACAGACATTATTGTTCTGAGGAGAAAATGATTGTGGAAAGCTGGGGGTGTACGGAGACGGCTGGCAGAACGGCCTGCCCAACTTAACTATACGAGGGAGTATAGGCCTGTTAAGACAACACCCCCCTCAGAGTCCCAGTCCGTCCCATCTCACGCTCGTAAGGGCCGCTGATGATATAAGGCTTGTGCTAAGCTTGCAGGGTTATTCAGTGGCGGCTGATTCTGCGGCTAAACGGGTCCATCCCTCGTATCAGAGCTTAAATCAGAGCCTAAATCAGAGCTTAAAAAGGGTTCTGCCAGGGGTAATACGACTGCTTACTCCGTGGAGATGCATCATCGCGCCTTTTGCAGGGCCTTGACAAGGCTTATATAGATGTGTGACAGGGATTTCAACCTGTTCCTCTGCAAGATACTTGATGAACGGGAAGCCTTTATCTTTTACGGAGGTTCCCACCATGAGATATCTCTGGATCTTAGTGGGTAAGCTTCCCGATAAGAGTCACACTTCACGAAGCCTCGTATCCAAAAGAGGCATTGCAGCTGATGGAGACTCTTCTTCTATTACGACTTCGGCCTGTTACCTCGTATATAGATATATACAAAGTGGCATCGGGTGTCAGCGCTACATGGCAAATAAGCCGAACAGGCTCCCTGGATAAGACCACGGCCCCGAGTCTGGAGCGTCGAACGTCTCATGGCATGCGCGCAGTGCAGCCGAGGGCTGAATGCTGACGGATGGCAGCTGTAGCTGTTACTGCCGGTCGACCTTGAGGTGGCTAGGGGTGAGCAGGCGTTGCTGGAGAGCGATAGCGACTCGGACGAACGGGTATAAACCGTGTTTTTAACCTCATTCCGGATATCATTCGCATCCTGAATTTCTCTTCTACTTTCCATGAAAATCACGTCAATATACCAACATCATGGCTGTAGCCGGCATAGAGACGGTCATCGGCTCTGCCCACCACTCTGACAGCAAGGCCGCGTCTGAATACAGCACCGACCTCAAGAGATGGCGTCTCAAGGTCCACGAGGGCCGCCATATGTGGGAATATGTCGACGAAGACGATGCGCAAGCACAACCGCAGACCTTTGCAGAAAACTACTGGCTGGGCCAGGACTACGAAATCCCGAAGAAGCGCACGCCCGTCTCTGCGCAAGACGCACTCGAGAACGGATGGGACTTCTTCAAGCGCCTGCAGACGCCAGATGGCCACTGGGGGTGCAACGACGACGGCCCGCTCTTCGTCACCAGCGGCATCGTGATTTCGTCCTACATCTGCGGCATCACGTTTCCCGCGGCCATGAAGAGCGAGATGATCAGATATCTGCTGAACTTTGCCAACGAGGAGGGCGGCTGGGGTCTCTGGATCAACAGCCCTTCCACGGTGTTTGGCACGACCATGAACTATGTCATGCTGCGTATCCTCGGCGTGCCACCGACACATCCCGTCCTTCTGGATGCTCGCGCTGCACTGCGCCGGATGGGAAGCGCGAGGGCGCTGCCGACCTGGGGCAAGTTCTGGATGTGCGTGTTGGGAGCCTACGAGTGGGATGGCATGATCCCCTTGATACCTGAGCCGCTGCTGGCGCCAGGCTTCCTGCCGTTGAACCCTGGCAACTGGTGGGTTCACACGCGCAACGTCTTTGTGAGCATGAGCTACCTCTTCGGCCACCGCTTCAGCGCGACCCTGACGCCGCTCATCCAGGCGCTGCGCGAGGAGCTCTACGACACCCCCTACCACGAGATCGACTGGGCCGCGCAACGGACCAACATCAGCGACACCGACCGCCTCCGTCCTCCCACGAGACTGCAACAGGGGCTGGCACATGCCCTGTGCTGCTACGAATACGTCAAGGTGCCGTTCCTGCGCCGCAGCGCCCTGGACGAGGCCCTCTTCCAGGTCGAGATGGAGGTGCACAACACAAGCTACCTGTGCATCGCGCCTGTTAGCTTTGCCTCCAACATGCTGGTCATGTTTCACGCGCACGGCGCCAACAGCCACTGGGTCCGGGGCATGGCGGACAGGATCATCGATCCCATGTGGATGTGCCGCGAGGGGATGGCGGCCTCGGGCACGAACGGGACCTCTGCATGGGACACCGTGCTGGCCGTGCAGGCGGCGCTCGACGGCGGGCTGGCGCAGCGCCCAGAGAACCGCGACACGATGATCGACGCACTCAAGTTCATCGACGTCTCGCAGATCACGGAAAACCCGCTGGGCGTCTCGCAGGGCTACCGACAGCCGACCAAGGGGGCGTGGCCGTTCAGCACGCGCGATCAAGCGTACGCCGTCTCCGACACCACCGCCGTGACCGTCCGCGCCGTCGTCCAACTCCAGGCGGTCGACGGCATGCCCAAGCTGGTCTCCGACGATCGCCTGGCGGAGGCAGTCGATCTCATCATGAGCATGGAGAACAGCTGCGGCGGCTACTCGGCGTTCGAACCCCTTCGCGGCCCCAAAGCGCTGGAGCTGCTCAACATCACCGAGCTGTACGACAACGTCATGACCGAGAGCCTCTATCCCGAGTGCACCAGCTCCGTGCTCCTCTGCCTCGAAACATTCACAAAGGCGTACCCGCACTACCGCCCGATGGAGATCCAGGCCATCGTCGGCCGCTGCGCGCGCTATCTCATCCAAGCACAGCTCCCCTGCGGCGGCTGGCTGGCGTCCTGGGGCGTCTGCTTCACGTACGCCAGCATGTTCGCCCTGCAGGGGCTGGAGTGCGTCGGCCTGCGCGAAAGCAACAGCAAAACGTGCCGTGACGCCTGCCACTTCCTGCTGCAGCACCAGAACGACGACGGCGGCTGGGGCGAAGACCTCGTGAGTATCAGAGAGAAGCGCTACGTGCAGGACCCGGCCGGCAGCCAGGTGACGTGCACTGCCTATGCGCTGGCGGGCCTCGTCGCCGCGCACTGCTCCGACCGGGAGGCGCTGCTCAGGGGCGTCCGGTGGCTGATACGCGCGCAGCAGCCGACGGGCGAGTGGCTGCCGGGCTCGCGCGAGGGCATCTTCGCCTGTCCGGGCGGCATGAGATACCCCAACTACAAGTTTCACTTTACCCTCAGCGCCATCGGCAAGTACATCGAGCGTTACACTCCGACTAAGCTTGATACTCTAAAGATTATTACGTAGTTTATTAGAAGTCTTTTATTATTTTACCTTACTTTATATAGAATCTTCTAGTAATTTAGTACTCTGTAAACAATACTATGAATCTTTACAATTAGTATTGTACTATAATTAATATATCATATATTCTACTATTTATAACTATTATCGTTGTAGTTCAAGTTTATATCCCAGATAGGGCAAAAGAGGGTTCTGCAGCCTGTTCGTGTTTGAGTACGAATCGGTGGGGCCGGATACGAGGCCAGGCAGCCCAGGGACAGGGACCGCGGGCGCCCCAAGCCCCTAACTTGCCGCTGGTTGGGCCCTAGAAGTCTAGACTTGACGCCTAGAAGGTTGAGTCTTAGGGGGTCCACTGAAGAACTTGAACCCCCCGGCGACCCCCCGGCAGCCGCTAAAAGATGACCTGCATCTACTAGCATGTGCTGCAATCCACCCGACAATCCCTCACATCGACGGACCAACTCTATAGAAACTACTTTCAGCTCCCACGATGGGCTGCCTTCCATCTGCAAGATGCTCGCGTCCGTCGATATCAGGTTGCTCGACGCCGTGCGTGGCTACGGCTACGTGGCCACAGTCGTCCTCTTGCTGGGCTACCGCCTTGTCTACGAGCTCTTCTTCTCTCCTCTCCGCCATATCCCAGGCTCGATTTGGTCGCGCCTGTTTGCGTCTTACTCTGTCCTGAAGCGTGTGCTCGCCCAGGGCGCCAGGTCGGTGCAGGAGGACTATGAGGCCTATGGCGACATCTACGTGCTCAAGCCCAACGGCATCAGCATCAGCAACCCCAAGGATATCAAGACCGTCTTGACATCGTACGAGTTCGTCAAGACCGACGTGTACAAGATGCTCGACATCAAGGGTCGGGCCAGCATCTTCACCACGCGCGTCCCGGCGCAGGCCAGCCAGCGTCGTCGCCAGATCGGCCCTTACATGAACCACGGCTACCTGAGTCGCATGGAGCCGTTGATTCTGCAGTACAGCATTGCTGCAATCAAGAAGAAATGGGATGCGCAGCTGGAACAGGCAGACGGCAAGATCACCGTCAACTTCCGCGACGACACTCAGTATGCGACCTTCGACACGGTCGGCATCCTCGCCTTCGGTCGAGAGTTCCGCGCGCTGGAGACGAACGACCCAACCGTCATCCGCTGGATCGAGGCAACGGGATTCTACCTGGGCATGACCAAGAACTTCCCCTTGCTCAACTGGTACCCTTTCTCCCGTCTCATCAGAAAGAAGAAGGATGCGTACGAAAGCTTTGTCTCGTACGCTGAGAAGTCTGTCAAGCAGCGCCGCGCCGCTCTGGCTGACGGTACCGCAGACCCCAAGCCCGTCGACCTTCTTCAGGCCTTCTTGGACGCCGAGGACCCTGAATCTGAAAAGGCGCGGATGACACCCCACGAAGTCAGCACCGAGAGCATTGCCATGCAGCTAGCCGGCAGCGAGTCTACTTCGTTCGTGGTGTCGTGGGTACTACACCTGCTCACCCTCTATCCCGAGTTCTTCAATCGCGCAGTGCAGGAGGTTCGCAGCCAGTTCGATCTCGACCATCTCGTCGGTTTTGACGACTGCAGGAGCCTTCCATTCCTGACCGCGTGCATCTACGAGACCCTCCGCTACTCGCCTATTACCTCCGGTTTCATGCCCCGTGTTAATCCTACTAATGGCATCGTGATCCAAGGCCACTACATCCCGCCCGGTACCGAGATCGCTATCAATATGATTGGAGCGCACGCCAACAAGCACATCTGGGACAAGCCTTACCTGTATGACCCGACGCGGTTCCTTGACAACGAGGAGGCGAAGCGCAACGTGTTTGCCTTTTCGTACGGCCATAGAAACTGCATTGGTAGAAATCTGGCCTGGGTGGAGATGATGGTTATCCTGGCCAACATTCTCAAGGATTATGATATTTCTCTTCCCCCGGGCAGCGTATGTGGTCCGCATAATGTAGATGAGATGGGCAGGCCGCGCATCATGCCCACCAAGAGCACACTTTTCACTACCCCCAAGTATCCTGAGAGAGATTGTCTCATTGTAGTTAGTAAGAGAGCTGAATAGTTAATTGTACTCTTTCTCTTACCTTTCTCCCAGTAGCCAAGTGGATAACGTCTCCAGCGTGAGTGAGCACTAGGGTAGTTACCATGCGCAAATGCAATGCAGAACCACGCCTCAGCCGTAAAGTTTGCAGAGATACAGTCAGGGTCCAAAAGTATCAGTTATACGGGTTGTTGACACGAGTATGTATTTCGTTAGTACTTATTTACTTATTTATACGCCCGTGGATCTCTGGCAACTCATCTCTGCGCTCACAATCAACGGCCTCACACAACATGGACGGACATCTGGTCCAGCTGCAAAGCATCATCGGTGCGCTGAGGGAGCTTCACCCTGTGTCAATTCTCGCCACCAGTCTTGCTGTCTTCTTTGCCTACAGACTCCTTCACGCAACG
>JANTQJ010000334.1:0-18087 GCA_032989685.1 Arthroderma sp. PD_2
CTAACACACATCGGTACATACAATATCTACGGAGTACTGACAGCTGTACAGTAAGCGCGCGTTCCAGACGCAGTTCAAGCGATGGGGTTTTCCCTCCAAACAGAACCCGGCTCATAAAAACACAGAGCTTGTTGCGCGGATTAAGCAGCTATGGGAGGCGAATACCACACAGCGTGATATGATCCGCATTCTGAACGAGGAGGGGTTTACAGTTAAAGAGCGAGAGGTCATGAGAGTACGCGCGAAGAATAGATGGTTATTACGGGTTCCTAATGGCATGAAGTCTTCGCCAGCGGCTGTAGCAGTATCTGAATCTGCGACTACCACCGCGATTCCGCCTGTCGAGGAGCTGCAGGATCCGGAGAACGGATTGCTGGAACTCCAGAGAGACACATACAAGCCCCCAGAAGCTGATGGGAGCGAAGGTGCAAAAGAAGAACCAGGCCCCAGTGTTGGTTCTGTTACTGGCGCTGATGCTCCTTCTGTCTCTCCCGATATACTGCCCCAGGATATCGCTGAAAGGCGCAAGGAGAGGCTAGAGAGGCTGAAGATCGAGAGTGAGGAGCGATGGGCTACCAAAAGGCGCAGACGACGGACCCGAGGATGGGCTGGATTACCAGCTGACCCCCCTGGCCCTCCACGTTTCCCGTCGGAGACGACCATCGACCAGAGCAAGAAGTATCTCTGTTTGGATAACGACAGATATCGAGAACTACGGGATCATTTTCAGCGAATATGCGAGGAAGCTGGTTTCATAAAGAAGACCATTGCCGGCCCTGAAAAATGGCAGATAGCAAAAGATCGACTAATCCAGGAATCCACCCACCTTCAGGCAGTGTTCTGGGGTGAACCTGTTCTGCTTGATGCGAAGGCCCTGGCGCTTGACGTTGTCTGCACTGATGTCACGAAGCGTATGCGCACGCTTGAACGCCGAATGACGATTGCGGATGCCAAAAATGCCCTAGGGATAAACCCCGAGGAAAGTAGGCAAGTTCGAAACGCGTTCTATGATACGCTCAAGGCCAGCCATTTTACGAGTAAGCTGGAAGCTGGTGATGAGCACTGGAGGGAGTTGAAGGACCGATGGATCCGAGATTCTGAGTTGCTTCAGCATACCCTGAACTCTCCAGCTACAGACACCGAACACGCAACGAAACTCAAAGCTATCGAGGTCCTCTGCCGCGATGTGATGAAGAGACTTCGTGATGACCAGACCAAACGCGACACATGTCGAAAGAGACCCCATCCAGGAGCTAGCGCACCGAAGCAGTCAAACAAGAAGCCAACGGCCCCAGCACCCGTAACCACTTGCGTCCCCAACCGCATCAGCACTCTGGCATCCGAAGCCCTTGCGAGTGCGCCGATTGTTTCTGGCGACATGAGCGACATACAGATAGACCCGTCCTTGCTTCAAGCTGCAAACGACCCGTCTTTCCGGGTTGATTCGACCCATCAGGATAACAATCCGCATGCTCTCAGCTATGTTGACCCCGTTCTTCATACGCCTGTGAACCCAACGCCCCTATACTTCCACATTCATCCGCAGTCGGCTCCACGATGTCTTGAAGACCCCGAGCCATGGATTGACAAGCTCTCCGTTCAATCGGTAGCTGAACTGCGCAATACGATCATGGCCAAGGTCAAGAATGCGCAACAGATAGTGAGAATTGAAGGCATTGACACGGCGGATCGTAGCCACAGCCACCAGTCTTCTGTAGTTATAAATGACGATGATGAGCTTGGTGTCTATCTTCAACGGATGAAGGGGTACGAAGCGACGTTTGTTGCGCTGCTGCGTTAAGAGATACCCCGAGTTATTTATGAACACTGCATCTTTCTCGTAACCTCGCCCCCCAGCTGTAGTTTTTTATATCTCTTTTCGCATCTCAGTTTTGATCGTAAGGGGGTTTCATAGGACGACGTGGACAACGTGATCTCGGCAACCTTTCACCTTTTCGCGGGGCAAAAAATGGAGATACTCTCCGACCTGGAGGGGCAAACGCTGAAACCTCAAGTCTTCACCTCTCACACTCTATTCACTCTCTCCATCGCAAACTCTCAACTCACTCTTGGGTGCTGGTAGACACTGGTGAATTTACGCCGCTGACGAACGTGCTTTTACCTGTAGCTTGCTCCCTGCTGCTTTTTTTTTTTTTCAACAGGTTCGCTAGTTATTCTCCCTGTCTTGCCCTCCCTCCCCCGCCCATCACTCACTCCCGCAACCAAGCCCTACCAAGCTTAACAGCACAACAACCACGGCAAGGTGGTAAACTAGAGGACACACCGCGTACTGGATATCTCTTCTTGACTAATTACGAGGCCTTGTCATAGATTCTAGTCTAGAGAAACGGGCACACAGCCGCGGAACGCTCCAATGGCTTCCTCACCTCTCGCCCCGCTGGTTCTCACCACTGCTCTCCTTTTCCTAGTCTTCGCAAATCCAGCAGCTGCCTTTGGAGCTGGTAATATTGCGTCCCTATCGAAGATCGAGGGCTCGAACTTTCGCCATGGAGACATTGAAGATGTGCTTTTGACTCTCTACATGGCCAGCTCTGCCGGTGGAAGAAAGTTCTCGAAGATGGACGTGATGCACGTTTACTTTGGGAATTGGCTCCGAGATTACAGCCAAGCTGTCGATGTTGGTAGTGTGAAATATGTCAGTGCTGAGGCTGTCCGTATTATTATCTGGGTCTTGGGATTTCTGACTTTTGGGTGCGTTTGCATACTCGGAGATCCTCATAACTTCATCAACCTTTAACTGACAATGCCACACCTGGTGGTTCTTAGGTATGGTGTCGATGAATTTGAAGTCACCACCGATCGCCTTGGATGTTACCAGCCCACGGAACATATTGATAACCCATTGGGATATGCTGATGGAGATGACGCGAGGCGATATGATCGACGTCTTAGGGGCCCCATTGACAAACGGCGGGAGCTCTCTATAGATGAACGCACAGGTAGGTTCCGTGGCTCTGGTCGACTTTAGGCACGTTGAATTCGACTAACGTGATGTCGTAGGACTAAAAAACTACATTGGCTCTGAGGACCTTGGGATCGACACGTCCGCTGATCTGGTTAGGAGAGTACTTGGAGGCTGTATCAAAATGGGTAGAAGGCATGCTCGCTCAGGCAACAAGGCAGACCTTCATGAGGCTCTTCGTTTGCTGGGTACGGGATTACACTGTTTGGAGGACTATGCTGCCCATTCAAACTATACAGAGCTGAGTCTTCTTGAGATGGGAGAGCGGGATGTATTTCCCCACGTTGGCCGCAACGTTATGGTACAGCTTCCTGGGGCCCGGCATGAAGTTTACCCAATTGTTACTGGAACCTTTGGTGGCGTGGACTTCCTTCACTCCGTCATGGGAGAGTTCTCTGATAAAGCTACCCAATCGGAAATTCAGACCCTTGAGGGTGCTATCGCAGAGACCCAAAATCAAGGTGGTGCCAAAAGCTTTCTCCAGGAGCTATTAGCCAAAATCCCGTCGGGCATTATTGGGGGAGATGAATCAGGGAAGATGGACGAATTCCAGAGCAACGCACAGGCGCAACAGCAACAACAGAATGTTTCGCCACGTGAGCCGGAGGAATGGACGCGCTATTTGCAAGATGTCACCCGCCAGGTGTACCCCGTGTTAGAGTGGCACGATAACCTCATGAAATCAATTAATGAGGCTATTGAAAACATCCCTATTCTTCCAGAGTTGCTTGAGCAGATCCAAGAGCAAATTAATGTTTTCGTATTCAGTGTCATCGCGCCGTTCGTTCTGCCAATTATCAATCAGGTGAAGTCGGAATTGGAGACTGGCTCCTCGGAAATCATTCAAAGCAGCAAGAAGGAGCAGCTTAACATTTTCAAAGATGACGATGCCTCTGACCCCACTCATTCTATGTTGTCAAAGGATCATTTCTCAAACTTGCTGAATGAGCCAGCCGGAAAGATTGCCCAGCAGGTAGTTACATGGACTGTTCCTCAGATAATGGAATGTTGGGACGACGAGAACATTGACCCAAACCGTACATTGACAAGAATCGTCAATGGTGTCTTTCACCACCCTGTACACCGAAACTTTGGCGACGATGGCGCAGCTGATGTCCGCCAATTGATGTTCGGCGCCGTTGAAGAGTGGTGGCGTGAGAAGGGTGATGATGGACTTCGAAGGCAACTTAGCCGAGAGGGTGTCAAAAACGGCGAGAACCACAAGCCTGGCGTCCATGACTGTGGCCATGGTAGCGGAAAACCACTGAAGCTATCTAAGAAGTCTAACCACGGATCTGGCTCAACCAGCGGCTACGGTGGGGGACGTCAGGCTAACGAGCTAGGTAAACTTGCACAAGAGGCCGTGGGTGGCGGTGCACTGGGCGGGCTAGTTGGTGGCCTAGCCGGTGCCCTTGGCCAAGCACTGGACGAGGAGAAGAAGCCCAAGAAGAATTATGACAATGATGATAACGATCGCCATGGCAGACGCTATGAACACCACGAGCAGTTTGGACACCACCAATCAGGGTATGAGCAACAGGGAGGATATCAGCAACATGGAGGATATCAGCAACAGGGGGGGTACCAGCAATCAGGGCGTCAGCAGTCCGGGTATGAGGGCCAGCAGGCAGACTACAATCAGTCAAGTGGATACGACCAACCTGCTGAGACAAGGTATAGCCGTGATGCCGACTATAGTGGTAGCTTGAACCAGAGTGGCCATAACAGACGAGAGGAGTTTGGGGAGCAGAGGTAATTCCATTGATTTAAATGACCTGTGTTTGTCTCAATTGGATATCTACTAAGTGCTTACTTTTTATAGAACCCATGAACCCAGGCACAATCGACCAAGCGAGTATGGAGGAGAGTCTAGAGGGTACTATGGTCAATCTCAGGAATACTCTGGCTTTTCTGGCCGCCATGAGGAGCGGGATACCATATCATCTCGAAGAGAGCCTGAGTATTCCTCAGGCCGTTATGAGGAGCAAGAGTCTAGACATTTCAGGGGAGATTATCAAGAAAATGAGGGTTGCGGTCGTGGTAGCTCAAGAAATTACGAAAGCTCCCATCATGAAACGGATCAACGCCGCCGTAGCAGTAGGGAGCGAGGCTATGGTCGTGAAGATTCCTATGAGAAACGCTATAAAAAGAAAGACAGCGATGACGACGACGACGATGATGATGATGACGAAAGGCGCCGCCACCGTCACCACAAACACCATGGGCGCCGATATTCATGAGCTTCTAAGTGTTATGCTAGCTAGCAGTTAGTTACTTGGGCAAACCCCTATAGTGACAATGGAAATGCCCAAAAGCCGTCAAATTGAAAGCAGGTATCTAGCATCTCGAAGCCCTGATTCTCTATCTTCCATTTGTGCATTCATGCATAATCTACTTTGAAATCAAATATGAGCTTCTATCAATCGTAACATATGTATACTGAATAGCCATAGTCAGCTTGACCTGGTAAAGTAATGAATATAAGATCAAACCCGTTTAACTCCTCGAATTGCCATAAACTTTTGGAGGTCAAATAAACCCATGGACACTCATCCCTCTGCGTGGTCTAATCAACGACTGTGAGCATGTCATATGCCTTATGTCCGATTGCCTTCATAAGGAGTGAAAAAGGAGTAATGGCTTTTTTTGCCTTCTTGACAACTTCAAAACCATCCTCGTCCTCGCTCTTAGCTTCATCGTCTACTTCATCATCATCTTCTGCTTCACCAAACGACCCTCCCTCCAAAAATACCTTGAGCATCGCCTGGCTCTGTCCACCTACTAGAGCAGTACCAGGCATACCCTCAGTAACAGGGGCTGACCCAGTTTTCGTCTGAGAAAGATTCCAAAAGATTAGTTCGGGTACCTCGTAACCTGCTGCTGTAAACTCCTTTTCGATAATCTGATAATGCGTAGCCCAAGGGTCAGGATTGTTTCGCGCCTCATCAAATTGCATATCACTGAAGATGAAGAGTCGCTTAACCATATCTTCAGGTCTGACCCTATTACTTATGGCTAGCGGGAGAACAAGTTTGGTAAATACCGCGAGGAAGTCGGTATTACCACCCCACTCCATGCGCACGGCCTTCTCGACTTGTTCGCAAAAAGGTACCTTGTCCTCATCTGCTTCTATCGTGACTATAGTCGGGTCCGCAGAGAAAGTGATTAGTTTTCCACCAAATGGCGCCTTTGTCACCGCTGAGAGGACGAGACTCAGTCCTATGGCATTATCCATCGAAGTTACGCCATTGACGGACGTGAACTGCATAGAGCCGCTAACGTCGCAAACGGCGATAGAGTCGGAGAGCGAGCCATTGTCTTTTATACGCTGGACCAAAGCCTCCCACTGAGAATTCAACGTCAGCCTAGCTATTTCGTCCTTTTTGCTTCTATTCCATTGATGGACTAACGTTCCAGGCATGAGTACGCTCCCTGATATGGTTTGTTTGCCGGACTGAACTTCAAGTAGGTATTTCAAGAAATTTTCATAGTCCTTCTTTTCGAAAAGTCCCTTATATAGATTCATGGCTAGAGATGGGACTCGCTCGTACTTGATATTTGTGAAAGCGTTTGAGGATATATCGCGTTCGACGATCTGAAGCGATTTCCGCAATGGAGATAGTATTGAAGCTCTGTACTGTTCTCGTGCACGTTTCAAGTAGATTTCTCTTGTATCGCCCTCTTTTTTTGTATTCTCGGCAGGAAAGAGTATTTCTGCAATAGTCGTCGCTATCAAGGTTTGTTTGTCGTGGAATCGTTCTAAAGATGGCGCCCATTTGGCGCAGAGGCTAATCTCTTTCAGTTGTTCTTTGGTGCCAACATCGAGAATATTCTTATCCTTCCTAAGCTGGTCGGCGAACATGCGGGCAATGGTATAGTGCAGAGCACGGTGGAATTCATCGGTATCGAATTTCTCATACAACTTCTCGTGGTGGCTTGTTTCTCGGGCTCGTTTTCTGCCTTTGGAGACTTTCTGCTGGTAGTGATTTATCGTTTGAGACTCCTTCATCCTCTCATCGCGAGAAATTTCCAGGTAAGCAAGTTTCTCGTCGTGACCCATCTTCGAGACCTTGGTCCTTTTCCCTCTCAGGGGTAGCGATATGTTCAATTTTTCCAACGATTCCTGATTTTCCCGAGTATTGTTCTTCAAGACCGAGTTGGGGTCTTTTATCCCGAGCTTGTTGTTGGCAGAGAGTGCAAGGAGATTGAGTAGGTCCTTCCAGTAACCGTGTGATACTCCGTGGACTACCTCATAATCGTCGACTCCCAACGCCTGTTGCTCAACAACCACGGCTGTTTCTTTCTCTTCCCCTTCCTTTTTAGACGCCTTATCGATGACGGCGCGGGTGATCCATGGGAGATTAGCCAGCATAGTTTGTGGATGTCTCTCCTTAAGCCAGCCAAGCGCGACGTAAAACATCGTTCGTTCCCCTTTGCCCAGATGGATGCTGCGACAATTCCAGATAATCTTAAGGGTAACCAAGGGATCTTCTATCCATGCTCTATCAAGTAGAGGGGCTAGGACGAGCAGTGATGCCTCGTCAGGCTTTCCATGCAGGGTGTGAAACAGATCGACCAGGCTCGATTTCGTGGAAGCATAAGTGACACCGGCGTTGTCAGTCAGAGTGAGATTCCTCTCCGCCAGCTGTTCATCCGAAGGGTTTTGTTTTCTGGGATTCTTCTCTTCCTGAGATAGAGCATCGACGAAGGCATTGCCGCTCGACTGGACGCCTATAGTATCGACATCACCCTTCGCGGTGGCCTTGGACTCTAGCTGTTCAGAAAGAGTCGGGATGAGATCCTGTATCGCTTCGTCCTTCTTGATCTTGTTATTTCTTGCAACAGAAGTGAAAATATGCTCTCTGAATTCCGCAGGCTTCATGTGCAGGCATGGGTCTTCAGGAAGCAGGACTGGGAAGCTAGAGTCCATGGAGGTCGTCTTTCTATCCTTCCCCTCCATTATTGCTCTCTATGATTGGAGTTGTATTTCCGTAAAATAGTGGAGGGAGAGTGAATATAAGAGATGATGATGATGATAATAATAATATAAAAAAAGGGGGAGTGTCTGCTCTGAGGATAGATAGTGTGTTGGGTGGTCACCAGCTGGTAGTTAAGTAACTATGATAATGATGTTGGGTGAGTCAGGCAGCGGAGTCCAAAAGTAGCGACCGCAGACACCAACGATGTTTCTTTGCGTCATAGACCGTGGACTGAAGTCGGAGAGACGCAGGGAAGATATACAGATATATGACCGGAGCAAGTTGAACATGCTGAAAGAACTCATGTAGCGTTCGCGAGGCTTTAGTCTACGGTGATCCCTTCCTGAAAGAAGTTTGGCTGCGGGATTCCAGTAATTAATCTACTCATACATTGCATCCTCTATATCGTACCTAAGCTACCATCTGCATTTACCAATCCTTCACTTCTCCAGGTTTTGGTAGCTCCACACGAACGACCTTATTGCAGTTGAGAAGGCCGAGAGGGTCAAGAGCTTGCTTTATCTACTCGGTTACATCAAATTAGCATGTTACTCAAGAATATATAGGAAGCCGGTAGGGAAGCGGCCGGTTAGAAATGATCATACTTTACGCATTGTGTCTACCGTTGACTCGCCGAGTTCGTGGTCAAGGTAGTCTCGCTTTACAAGCCCAACGCCATGCTCACCACTGACTGTTCCCTCCATCTCAACAGCTCGCTTCACCATGCGGTGCACAATTCCCTCAGCGACAGCACGCTCGCTGTCATTGAAGAGTAGGATTGCTAAACGGGTAACATGTCAGTTACAAGTGTATGATGCCATAGGGTCAAAGGATAGAAATTACCGTGGAAATTTCCATCACCAACATGGCCGCAGATGCCAGCTAAGAGGCCATTTCTCACAATATCCTCCTTCGTTTGCTCGATGATATCAGGCAGTCTGCTAATAGGAACAGCTACATCCGTAGTCCAAACACGATCGTCCTCTCTCTTTTTTGCCAGAATGCTCCACAGGGCTGCCTTTCGTGCACTCCATAGTTCGTTCATTTCATCCTTCCCCTGGGCGAATTCAAACGACTGACTTTCTGAACTCTTTGCCAGACTCTGGACTATTTTGATCTGCTCCTTGATGGCGGTTTGCGTACCAGTGAACTTTAGAAATAACGTCGGCGCTTCGTCCCACGAGCGGCGCGTGGTTTTGCTATCATTTATGCATTTCATTTGAACATCGTCCAATATTTCGAGGCCAGCGAGTTCCACCCCCTCTCCCACGATCTTGGCCACACATTCAGCAGCACGGTGAATTGAAGAAAAAGATGCGACGGCTACGCTTTCACTCTTTGGCTTGACTGTTACTTTAAGCGTTGCTTCTGTAACCAGCCCAAGGGTGCCTTCACTGCCGATGAATAGTTTTGTGAGGTCGTATCCAGCGCTTGATTTCCGCGGCCGTTGTCTGGTCTTAATAATAGTTCCGTCTGCAAGTACCATCGTCAACGAGACGACCCATTCCCTCATGGTTCCATATCTGTATGCATTGGTCCCTGAGCAGCCAGTTCCAACCATCCCACCAATCATAGCTCCGGGGCCCGGGTCAACGGGGAAAAATAAGCCATCATTTGCTAGCTGATCATTCAAATCCTCCCAGCCAACTGCTGGCTGTACAACCACATCCAGATCATCTCTATGCAAGGCCACTACCTTGTTCATACGGGAGAAGTCGATACAAACTCCGCCAGGAGTCGGCGAGAAATGGCCCTCCAGACTGGTTCCGCCAGAATAAGGGGTGACCGGGATGAGTCTAAGGTGGCATATTTTCATGATACGAGAAACTTCCTCTGTTGTTGAAGGAAAGACGATGAGGAATGGCCGTTCGCTCTCTTTGGCACTATATGACGACCATGCAGACCCTGAGTGTCCATCCAGATCATCCTGCTCGGTAGAAACATTTTCCTTTCCCACTATTTCACAGAAATCGGCCCAGGCAGCCTGTAAATTCGAGGGAGAGAGCTTATGTTGCGGCGCTTGAGCATCGCTAAGGGAGGTAGTGGATGACACGGGAAGCTCTGCTGGCTTTAAGGAACCAAGAAAGTAGCAACCTAGGGCGGTAGCAACGATGCCTAGCAAAAGTCATCTCTGGTTAGCAATAGATCCCAGAAGCACCTACCAATTGCACCTAGCTAGGGATCGGTGTGATTCCGTCTTACTGATGGTGATCGCGGTATATTGGATATGTGGAGGTTGCTTCTGCATCTGCGCAAACCGATCCAGTTCTGCGCGTTCCCGATTCAATCGCTGCTGGGTACTCTCATACAGCTGGCCCTTGAAGGAATCCGTTTTCTTCCTTTCCCCCCCATGTCTCGCTGAATCTTTAAAGCTTCGGGTCGGCTGGCTTCTTATGTAGCGAGAGGATCGAGTATATCGGCAACAGGAATTCTCGATACTCAGTCGCTGTTTCTGGGCGGCCAATCGAGCGGCGCTTGTCGAGATAGCCCGGGAGCCGAACATCGCTGGGTTGTGTCTAGGTAGAAGTGGTCCCCTAGAGCTCTTGAACCTATGGAGGATATTCTTTTCTTCCTCAATTCGCGAAAGCTCGAAGATATTGGAGGGTTAAAAGCGGCGCTAATTCTCTACTATTTAGAGCCAAATTCACTCGCCGCATTAAAACCGCAACAAAACACCAGATATACGAAGCAACTCACAGACAAGTGGATTAACATACTCCGTATATATCTATATCACCCTCGGGACCGAAGTTTGGTCCTTGTATCAATGATATGAGGACATCGCTGGACGAGCACCTTGCTTGCCAACTGGACCATCCTTTGAAGTGACAGCCTACTTAGTTATCCTCTTCCCGTCTGGCGGGGTGATCAGTTGCATCCTTGAACGAGACCTTACACGAATCAGAGAAAGACTTGGGCTACCCGGTAGCTGGTATTCCCTAGCGGAGACCACACTCGCACATGGGCGATAGGTATTATTAAAGTAGCTATCAAGCCATCTCATCATTAACTACTAACCGAGCTCGCTCAAACACTACTCTCACGTCACGAGGAACCCAAGGCGCCATGGACCAGCGAAGATGCGTCCCGATAGACAAGGGCTGGACTTTCAGGGAGGCATACGTGAATACCTCCAAGTTTCTTCCTGTTTCGCAGTTCCCTACATGCATTCATCTAGACCTGATCCACCATGGGATAATTCAAGATCCTTTCACCGGAACCACTGAAAGACGGGTTCAGTGGGTTGGCGAGAGAGCCTGGGTATACCGGACTGCCTTTGTTGCCCCTCATTTGGGAGAGGACGAGAAGGCTGTCCTTGCATTCGATGGCCTAGACACCTACGCGTCCGTTCATCTCAACGGCAAAGAAATACTGGAAAGTGATAATATGTTCGTCCCCGGGCGTGTGGATATAACAACTCTTCTCCGGGGATCGAATGAACAAAGCAACGTTCTGGAAATTACGTTCGATAGCGCCTTCACGAGAGGTAAAGAGGAACAGAAAAAATACCCTAATCACCGCTGGGGGTGTTGGAATGGTGACCCAAGTCGGCTTGCAGTGCGAAAAGCACAATATCACTATGTAAGTGCCACTTTATGCATTGCTTGCGGCAACACGATTGACCCTCCGTGTGTTTATTACGATATGTAGGGTTGGGATTGGGGCCCAGTCCTACTTACATGTGGTCCATGGCGTCCAATTACCCTTGAAGTATACTCTGCTCGTATTTCAGACCTTTGCTATACAGCACAATTCAAGGGGCGTCTAAAAGAAGCAGAAATCTCCATTACGGCTGATGTTGAAGGGCATGCCTCAGGCGTGGTTTTCAGTTTGTCGCTTGATACCCAGGAGCAAGTTCCTGGAAATCAATTTGTTGTAACTGCAGAGGTGAAAGATGGAAAGGCCGCGACAACTATACATTTGAGAAATCCGCAACTTTGGTATCCTGCGAGGTACGGCAGCCAGCCCTTATACTCATTGAAGGCGGAGTTGGTGTATAAAGACGTTATGCTTGATTCGCGATGTAAACGAATCGGTCTACGCAAAATTGAGCTTGTGAAGCGGCGTCTAGAAGAAAGCGCAGGAACGACATTCATATTTGAGGTCAACGGTATCCCTATATTCTGTGGGGGTAGTAACTGGATTCCAGGTGATAGCTTTATCCCTCGAATATCCCCACAAAGATACCGTGACTGGATCAAATTGGCAGTTGATGGACACCAAGTTATGCTTCGGGTTTGGGCCGGTGGTATCTACGAACAAGACGCCTTCTATGACGCATGTGATGAATATGGGCTTCTCGTCTGGCAAGATTTCATGTTTGCATGCGGAAATTATCCAGCCCATAGAGCGTTCTTAAAGACTGTCGAACTGGAAGCCGCAGCCAACGTCAAAAGGCTAAGGCACCACCCTTCTATTGTTATCTGGGCAGGTAACAACGAAGACTACGCATACCGCGAAAGCGAAAAATTGGAATACGACCCCACAGATAAGGATCCCCGCAGCTGGCTGAAGACCAATTTTCCTGCTCGTTATATTTATGAGAAGCTTCTGGTGGATGTTACAAAACGGCTGATCCCTGATACATACTATCATTTTGGCTCTCCATATGGTGGGGATAGTAGTAGCGATCCAACCGTTGGAGACATTCACCAATGGAACGGTAGGTAAAGCTGAGTGAGCTTGATATTTTGAAGATAGGCTAACTTTCTTCTTACATTTATACAGTCTGGCACGGGACTCAAGAGAAATATCAGAGCTTCGATAAGTTAATCGGTCGCTTCGTGTCTGAGTTTGGCATGCAAGGGCTCCCAAGTATAGAAACCATCGATAGTATGTTGCCTCGCGGTAAGGATGATTCGGATAGGCACCCAAATTCTTTCACTCTGGACTACCACAACAAGGCAACAGGACATGAAAGACGCTTAGCAACATATCTTGTTGAGAATATTCGATATACTTTCAGCCCATTGGAGCAGTATGTGCATTGCACCCAGGTAATGCAGGCAGAATGTGTGTCAACTGCATATCGCTTATGGAAGCGTCAATGGAAGGGAAAAGGCAAGGAGTATTGTGCCGGAGTACTAGTGTGGCAACTCAATGACTGTTGGCCGGTTATATCGTGGTCGATCGCCGACTACAGCCTGCGGCCAAAGCACGCGTATTTCGCAATAAAGAGGGAGCTAGCCTCTATCACTGTTGGGGTAAAGAGAGCGGTTCAACAAGCAGCGCTTGATGGCCCCGGTTTAAGCGGAGTTATGATCGAATTATGGGCCACCAATCTCACGCTAGAACCATGCGCAGTTAAAGTACAACTTAGAGCCTGGGATACTATCACCGGAAAACAAACATATTTGACGAATGTGCGAGAAGAAGTCACCCTTCTGGCAAACCAGACCACCGAGTTGGGGAAGCTGGATATCCAAGAGGCTACCAAAGATTCAAAGAGATCATCCCAGACAGTCGTTGCGGCGTACCTCATCCAGGGCGGTAGACAGATCGCGCGCTTCGTCAATTGGCCAGAGCCTTTAAAGTATCTCGATCTTCAGAGCCCACAGGCACCCAAGGTAGAGCTTTCAGAAGACAAACGCCATTTGCGACTATCCGCCGAGGTTCCGGTGAAAGGTCTGTCTGTTTTTTCAAACGCCGATGACGTGGTCTTTGATGACAACTGTGTAGACCTTGTTCCTGGCGAGACCGTCTCCATTGGCGTGCGTGGATTGAAGGGTGGAAAGGTAGATGGCCTCACTCTACGGCATCTGAATTAATTCCAATAATACTAGTTATGTGTGTTTTCAAGGGGTCTATCGATAATATGTGGGCGAATTTTGGGCGAATAACTCTAGGGACAATTAACAATTATCTCTTCTTTCTTCTCTCTATTTTAACTAACGTGTTTAGTTAATTAATCAGCAACTAACTACCTGCCTTGTTAGTTAGTAATCCTAGCTATGTGGCAGCTTGGACAGCAAATTGTTTACTGTCTAGTTAGATAGGAGTTCATGGGTAGTTATATATGTTAACTAATATGCTATACGTCACACCTAGACAGTACTGGCAAAATATACTTAGTTATTTAACTAGCCTTGAAGGATGGCTTTTGCAAATTTCACTCTTTAATAAGTTACCCATTTCTTGGGGTCTTGAAACTAGTTTGAGTTAGATAAGTAACAAGATGTAGCAGCTGATCATCCACAACAGGAAAATGTTGACATATCTTCCTTTTATATAAGCATCTTCTCATAAATTGCAGCAAGGTCTTTCGCAGGGTCTTCATTTTCAACCATTCCTAGCCAGGTGCCTGCTGGCTTCTTGAATCCAAGCAGAGTTTGTAGCTTTGGGCTCATCTTTAGCACCTTGCTTCGAGGATTACATAAGAACTGGTTCTCCTCTTGGCGCAGAGTTCCTCGACAAAAGACAAGATTCATGATCTTACGAACCTCGCCAGGGATAGTATTGTATCCGGCGCCGTGAGCCAAGGTGCTGAGGAAAATGAAGGCGGAACCTCGCTCCATCTCTAAACACCGTGGCGGTCAGAACTGAACAACTAGCGACCTTCGTGATACATGAACTTACCAAGGAAGGATACCTCTTCGGGTTTGCCGCGCCTGTCATGCTCCCACTTATGAGAACCAAGGATAACCATCGTGCCGCCATTTTCACGCGTGATCCTGGTTCCAGCAAGAAAGCAGCTGAAGCCATCTACTTCATTAATCTTCATATCGGGGCGGTGCTTGCTAGAGAAAATCATGTCGTCCCTGTGTAGTGCTTGACGAGGAGAACCATGACTGACATTAAACCCCATGGCAATGCTCAATAACGGGTCAACGACAAGCTCTTCGGTATGCTGTTCAAAGACTGCGGGGTACCTCTCCTCCAAAATCACCTTGAGGAGCTTCTCTATGGTTTCATTGGTATCGAGGATGTTGGCGATGGTGTCGGACTTGCCAACCAAACCAGGAATAACGAGTGTTTTTTTCCCAATGAAGTTGTTATAGGAGTCATCGTCCACAATAGGCTTCGTGTACGGCTCAAGCTCCTCATCAATCTTATCCAAAGTCTCTAGCGAAACAAAATCGGTCAAGATAACACCTCCATCTCGCTCAAGGAGTGCAAGAATCTCTTCCAGGGCAGAAGTTGCCGGAATCTTGGTGATTGCCCTGGATGGCTGGTAGGACGCATCAATGGGAGGCAACAGGCGAGGAGCAGAGGGTTTCTCGTCCATTTCTTTCTATATTGATGTCAAGTTCAAAATATATCAGTGACTTTAAAGGCAAAACAGAGGTATTGTCTGAAAGTCGGCTGGGAGAACTAGCAATGGGAGGGAAATGCCTAGTGACAGCTAATGTGATTGACATAACTATATATATTATAGTTTATAGTTGGACGAGGCTGTGAATCAAGGGTATTGTGACATTGTGGTATGCACTGCAACGGAGCCCAGCCGACTAGAGAATCTTGATAGCGGTGAACTTTTTTTGAGCATGCACGATACATGGGTTTGTACAGGGACGGGGAAAAAGAATTGGGCATGGAATAAAGTCACACGGTGAGCAATATACCAACAACTCCTTGCCGCTCAGTACGTGTAAACCTCCTACATGAGGTCCTCCGGGTATAGTCAACGCCGACGAGCTCCTGGAGTTAGGATGGGAAGCCGGACTCCGGCCAACCGGGATACTACACGATCTCTTTGCTGCGAGTTCACCACAACTAATTTTTGAGATTTCGTGCGCAACTGAACCATCAAGTATCCCATGCCTTTGCATGCAGAAATGCAGATACCCCCAAACAGCAAGGTCCCCGACCATGTTCAGCAAGACTCGTGTCTGTTTGTGGCGCGTTATATAGCTTATCGGCTTCAGGAAGGGCCCTGGGCTACGATGTCTCTCCTCACATACCTGGTGTGGCAAGCAGCTTGTCCCATTTCTATTTACATCGGTTGCAAGTATCAACATCCGAGAACCTGCACCAACAACACACCTTCATCCCAATCAATCAACCGGTATCTTCCGTTCATTATCTTTCACTATCTTTGAGATGTCTTTCCAAGCAATGACGAATCGTATCTCAGATCAAGACTACCAGCTTCTTGTTAACGACTTCAATGCTACCGACGATATCTCGTTACTGGGTAATCGTTTGGATCAACTATTTGAGAAAATTGTGGATAGCTTTCAGGATAACATCGCCCTGATTCACGATGAGATCAAGATATCCTTCAAAGAGCTCAATGCGTCTGCAAATATTATTGCTCGATGTCTCGCAAAGCGAGGTTTAAAGCATGGCGATGTTGTCGGCCTTGCCGTGTCGCGCTCCATCGACCTTATTGTCATGATTCTAGCTGTACTCAAGCTAGGTGCCGCTTATGTACCTATCGACCCATCATTCCCCGCCGAACGCATTAATCAGATGGTTGACGATGCCGGCCCTAAACTTATCTTCCTTAGCGGCAGTCCGACCAAGGGCCTTGAGCGCTGGAAAAATCTATGCTTGAGCGTTGGCGAGGTGAGAGATAGCTCAGTCACCGATACGACCAATCTTGGAACCGAAATTCAAACTCAGGATCTGGCATACGTGATCTATACATCTGGTTCCACTGGGCGACCCAAAGGTGTCGAGATTAGCCATGGAGCCGCCGCTAACTTTCTAAGCTCGCTGCGGAAGTATGAGCCAGGTTGCAACGAACATGATCGTTTGCTTGCCATCACGACCATTTCTTTCGACATGTCAGCCCTAGAGCTGCTATTGCCCCTGTTGTCTGGTTCCACAATGGTAATCGCAAATACAAGTGCGGTCAAAGATCCACGCGAGCTCGTCGACTTAATGAAGCGCCACCAAGTCACCATTCTGCAAGCAACTCCTGCAACGTGGACAATGCTGCTAGAATCTGGATGGAAAGGAGATCCGCGGCTTTCCAAAGGCATATGTGGTGGTGAACCACTCTCGCGCCAACTTGCGGATCGTCTGATAGCCGCTGTTGATTCAGTGTGGAATGTGTATGGACCCTCTGAGACAACGTACGGCAGCGTTGGACAAGTTGGGGAGGGCGATATTGTCGTCGGAAAACCCGTTGCTAACGGTCGAATGTACGTGCTTGACGACAATATGTCACCTGTGCCCATGGGGTATGAGGGTGAAGTATATATCGGCGGTGGCAGTGTATCGAATGGGTATCGCAATAAAGCCGAGCTCACACGCTCTCGATTTTTCAGCAATCCTTTTCACGGCGGTAGGTTCTTCCGCACTGGTGACCTGGGTCGGTTTATTGGGCCGGGAAAACTCCAAGTCATAGGTCGCATAGATGGAGTGGTCAAGATCCGCGGTCATCGCATCGACGTTGGCGATATCGAAGCGGTTCTTACTGATCATGTCAATGTGTCCGAGGCGGCTGTTATTAGTCGTGATGGTCGTCTAGTGGCGTACTGTGTGCTTGATGTGCCTTTTCTTGACACAACTTCCTTTGATAGCATTTTACGTCCATGGGTTGCTAAGCACCTCCCATTGTACATGCTGCCAGCATTTTTCGTACAAATGGAAGCATTACCGTTATCGCCGAATGAGAAGGTCAACCGTAAGGCCCTCCCTGATCCAATAGAGGCGATCCGATGCCAACCCACGGTACAGCCCACCACTAAGTTGGAGCAACAAATCCAGGCTATTTGGTCAGATATTCTTGGCCATAGCCGCATTGGTATAGAAGACAACTTCTTCAACATTGGTGGTGATTCCGTGCGAATCATCCGCATGCAAGCCGCGTTAGAGAAACATCTGCGCCGATCTGTGCCAACGCCTAAACTATTTGAGCACTACACGATCAAGGCACTGGCTCTATATCTAGCTGGTACAGGCAAAGAAAACAGTAAACACAAATCTCATACGGTGGGCCGTGGCGTCACTTACGGTAACGAAGATATCGCGATAATTTCCATGGCATGTCGATTACCTGGTGGTGCGGTAACTCCAGAGGACTTTTGGCAACTGTTACAAAAGGGTGGCGACACGGTGATTGACGTACCTAAGGACAGATGGGATGCTGATGAGATATATAATGCAGACCCCGATGTGAGTGGCTCGTCATATTGCCGCCGAGGTGGCTTCCTTGATTCAATTCACTCATATGAT
>JANTQJ010000335.1:0-18076 GCA_032989685.1 Arthroderma sp. PD_2
CGCGGAGAGGACATTTGACATCGACGGCCACAGATCCGAGGTCACTGCCGCAACATTCTACAGTTTACCATCACCATTAGCCACATATTCATCATCGAGGCCGGTCTATCACGACTTACCGGTAGGCCGAGTTGCGCGTGGAAAGCCATGCCGAGCGAGCGTGATTGCTCAGGCCGCGATCACTCGAAGGCGAGTCCGGCGTCTAAGGCGGCAAAATAGGGGATTTGGTATGTTGTAGTTCAGGCCAGGTAGGGGGATATGATGGCAGCCATGCCCGTCGCCAACGGTGTCGGTCTTTTTGCGATTGAATTGCGGTTGAGAAAAAAAACCGTTCGTTTGAAAGAGTTGCCACTTTTGGCATTAAAGGTAGTTGATGACTAAGCGGAGTTCTAGAAAGAACAGAAAAGAAGAAAAATAGAAGAACAGAGCAGAGAAGAACAGCTTGGATAGAAGAGAAGAATAGTTGGAGCTACGGACGGAGGGCGCTCACGATGGTCTAGCATGCCCTTGAAACATATCATACTGACTGGTGCACCAGTACCTAGCTCCCTGTGCTGGGATGAGGAGCTCCTCCGTGGCACAGCTTCAATCTACACTCCAAGCGAGCACCAGAAGACAGACGAGATACGATGGCGGAGCCTGGAGACGGTGAGATACACTACGACATTTACTCCTCCCATCGATGAAGGTGGCTCTTTCTTTACAGCTGGCGCAATCCAGAGATACAGCGGAGAGTCGGTCAGCGGTTTAGAGACCCTGTCTGCCTTTTATGACCACTCCTTTGCTTTCCACGAAGGCATCTCGCCCTCTTCCTTCAATGATACAAGGTCGTTCGACGAGTCAGGCCTATCCACCAACCTCGAAGATAGCCTGTCGACTCCGGGCGGTGACAATAGTGGGGGAGGGCAGCACCAATCTTCCGTATCCAACAACCTGAGCAACCTTGAAGACATGCCTGATGCAACGTATATACAAGGACTAGCTCCACGCATGGTCACTGTCAATCTGATAGTGGCGGTTATCACGGTCGAGCAGCGTCGTCGAGTTCGCACTCGCTGGGGTCGTGCAATGGATATCATCGAGTTGCTGGTCGGGGACGAGACAAAATCCGGTTTTCGTATTAGCTGCTGGATTGCACCGCATGATCATGAAGCCAGCAAAGTTGCGAGTCCGCTTGAACGGACACTCGAAGGCCTACGCCCATGTGACATTATCCTCCTCCGGTCGGTAGCATTGAGCTGCTTTCGAGACCAGGTCTATGGTCAGAGCCTGCGGAACAATGCAACCAAGCTTGACCTGCTGCACCGGAGGCCTGTTGATGCAAGAGATCCAGAGGGGCTGTATCCAGGTCGACTGCTCCGTGACAGGGACTCGAGCGACCCGCAGATGGCAAAGGTAGCAAGAGTGAGATCGTGGACGCTCGAGTTTATCGGACCTGCCCGTGAAGCAGTCGAGCGAGCTGGCGGGATTGCCCTTCCCCCTGACAGTCAATAGAACATCTGCACATTGCACATTTGAAAATTACAGACCTGACCTCCATAACGGAGTACTCCGTGCTCATCTTCCATTCGTAGCCATAGCAAGGCAGTGTGAAGACAGCTGAAGGGGGCGAGCAAGGCCCCTTTAAAACCCCCACGTCTCTACATCTCAACCTCTGCCTCTCATCTCGCCGACTCCATAAGTTCCACTGCGTCTCCAGCCAGTGTAAACACAACAAGGAAAATATTACATCAGCAGGGATTATATCAGCGTGTACCTAATATAACTATCATGTGATCTAAATAAACTGGACAGTATCACGATTAATAATCAAAGTCGAGAATGTTCGATCTAGATATCAAAAATATCGAATACCTAGCCAACCCATGCCTACAATCACCTACAGCCTATAACCGCCCTTTGCACCGAGTAATAGGACTCTTCTAATAGTGATGAAGTTGCTTACCGTAGCATAGTAGTTGCTGTAATAGCTACTGCTTCAGGAGATCTTATTGTATACAGTCGTAAAGGTATACCTTAGAACCTCAAGAAATTCCTATTATAGAGTAATAGTCAGCCTCCTAGTTCTTAATATTAAATGATACAAGATGCTGCTACCTTGCAGGGCGCAATCGTAATAAGTGTACTCCGTAGTACTCCAGAAAAGCAAAAACACGGAGCACATGGATGCTTGTACCTGGTACTTCTGCAGCATCCGAATATTGGATCCTTGCTCAAAGCAAATCTCCGCCGTTCGATTCAGCGTGTCAGTAACCATAGCGAATGAATGTAATCCTCTTCATTTGGATGCGTGCCTGTATTTTTGGCTAAGGGGTTTTCGGTGAGTAGCAGTATGTGGTTGGCTGCAAGAGGAAAAGAAGTGGAAGATGTGAAAAAGTAAACAAAGCGCCCAATTGCTCGGATGCCCTTGTTTTGATTTTCAGCTTTCTGGTAGATCCAAGCTAAAGGAAATATGCCCAAGGGACCCTTCCTTTAGGCTTGTATACTCCCCCTAAGCTGCCCCCAAGCTGCCTGAGAGGAAGAAAGAGAAGAAAAAGGGGTTAAAATGGGTCACGTGGTATTACCTAAGCAGAGGGATTGAGATTTAACTGCGAGTTATGTAAGCGAGTTGCTGGAAGACTCAAAAGACTCTCTAAGGGAGGAGGAATATAAGCACGGAGTAGGGGAGACAGAGAATGGGACGGATGGAGGGAGTACGGAGTAATTGCAGCAAGATGAAGCCGAATTGTCCACGCCACCAGCGACAGAGCCCCAGGCACAGGCTTGCGAATCCTCGAGATTTGGGTGGACCTGCTGATGCTGCTCATTCGATTGATATTAAGAGTGAATATGGAGCCCTCGACGGTTTCAGGGCCGCGACGCCTCCGGGGAGTTGGCCAGGGTGGAATTAGTACCTAGATCTACTTGTACTCCTTATAAAAATAGGTAGAGAGTAAAGTACCATCTTGTACCTCAGGGGGCTCCAACTCCACTTGGGGTGAAAAATTTGGCTTTGCCATGCCGCGGGTTTTGGCCCTATGGCACCGTCGCCCTCGCCCAGCTGACTTGTGAGAACAACAAGAGAGAGAGAGAGAGAGAGAAGCACAGAAGGAGGCCAACAACCCCTGAACTCGGACTCGCAGTGAATGAACACGACATCAGGAAGATCTTCTTTCTGGCGACACATATCTTGACACCTCTGCCGTTTTCTCTTCCTCGAACTTGTCCTCTACTTGTCCTCTTTGATACTCGATTCCCCGCCAAACTCCCTTTTTTCCTCTCTCCAACTCTTCAAGACAACAGGACAACTAACAGTTCATCATGAAGGGTAAGAGGCCGTAGAGCTGGTCTGCTTCCGTTTCTCTGCCTGAATCAACGCTGACTTCTTTCTGGAATAGCTTTAATTCTCGTCGGTGGCTTCGGTACCCGCCTCAGACCGTTGGTAGGTGGCATGATCTGGGACAGCTGGCGATTGAACAGCTACCGAAGAGCCATTCAATTGTCTGGCAGGATAAGAAGACTGAGAAGCTGACTCCATGAAACAGACTCTTACTCTGCCCAAGCCATTGGTCGAGTTTGCCAACCGTCCTATGATTCTCCATCAGGTCGAGAGCTTGGCTGCTGCTGGTGTGACAGATATTGTCCTGGCAGTCAACTACCGACCAGATGTCATGGTTTCCGCCCTCAAGAAGGTAGGATCACAGTCCCAATTCCACGTCTCTTTCTTAATCTTTCAATTCACTAACCAATTGCGCGCAGTACGAGGAATTGTACAATGTCAAGATCGAGTTCTCCGTCGAGTCCGAGCCCCTTGGCACCGCTGGCCCTCTCAAGCTCGCCGAGAAGATCCTGGGCAAGGATGACTCTCCCTTCTTCGTTCTCAACTCCGACGTCATCTGCGAATACCCCTTCCAGGCCCTCGCGGACTTCCACAAAGCCCACGGCGAAGAGGGCACCATCGTCGTCACCAAGGTCGAGGAGCCATCCAAGTACGGCGTCGTCGTCCACAAGCCCAACCACCCCTCCCGCATCGACCGCTTCGTCGAGAAACCAGTCGAGTTCGTCGGCAACCGCATCAACGCCGGCATCTACATTCTCAACCCCAGCGTGCTCAAACGTATCGACCTCCGCCCCACCTCCATCGAACAAGAGACATTCCCCGCCATATGCAAGGATGGACAACTCCACTCCTTCGATCTCGAGGGTTTCTGGATGGACGTCGGTCAGCCCAAGGACTTTTTGAGCGGAACCTGTCTCTATCTCTCCTCTCTCACCAAGCAGGGCTCCAAGCTGCTCGCCTCCCCCAGCGAGCCGTACGTCCATGGCGGAAACGTCCTCGTAGACCCATCCGCGAAGATTGGCAAGAACTGCCGCATCGGTCCTAACGTGACCATCGGGCCTAACGTAGTCGTTGGAGATGGTGTCAGACTCCAGAGATGTGTGCTGCTGGCAAACACCAAGGTCAAGGACCACGCCTGGGTCAAGTCTAGCATCATCGGCTGGAACAGCTCGGTAGGTCGATGGGCGCGTCTGGAGAATGTCTCTGTTCTGGGTGATGATGTTACTGTCGGCGACGAGGTCTACGTCAACGGTGGCTCCATTCTTCCTCACAAGAGCATCAAGCAGAATGTTGACAGTAAGTTGTCTCTCCCATTTTATATTCTCTTCTACTGCCACATTGACCCATTTTACTAACTGTCTTTCTCTAGCTCCTGCTATCATCATGTAAACTGGCTCACGGTCTATTCATGGATATGTGAACAAGCTTACACTAAAAGAAACATCCCAACTTTTCACCATTTATAAATGACAAGAAAACAACGTCAAATCATAATCTTCAATTGCGGGCGGTATGAGGGCAGGGGCAAATGCGGCACCAATGATATGACCATAGATCGGATGGATGGGTTTTTTGTTCTTTCTCCGGTCTTTTCTTCTTCTTGTTCCTTGATGGTCTCTTCTTTTTTTCTCTTCCTTTCTTACCCTTCTCTTTTGCTTTTAATCTAATCTCTTAATCCCTCTTCTGCATCTTGCATCTCTCTCCTCTTCTTCAGCTTTGCCCCTCCATACTCTTCTCCATTCGATTCTGTATAGCGCTTTTTACCTTTCTTCTTCCTTTCTCCCTCTTTTAAAGCTTCCACTTCATCTTTCATCTTCTTTGACTGCTGGGCTGGGATCTATTTATTACATGCTTCTTCTGTTCTTGCAGCTTGTTCATGTTGCTCGCCTTTTCTTCATCAGGGGACTTCTTTCAGCTCTTCTACTCTAACCTCAAAAACGTACTGCGGCTTGTTTAATGCAGATTTATGAAAACATGGGAAGGCTCTGGCTGCAGTAGCTACTGTAGATAGCTTCTATGCTATGAATAGAGTACATTCAGTTTCCTCTCTTATACTTGTCCAAGCTATAAAAGTCGCAATCCGAGCAATTGACCACTTTGCTGCTTTATTGAGGAGCGACGAACTTGTTCTAGTTTAAATGCTTACACGAAAAGCTCTATTTCCTCTCCAAGTTAGAGAGAGGGCCGCTGTTATAGTGAAAATGGATCTTAAACGCCATGTAGTCATATAGTGTACTATCACAAACAGAAAACCAATAATCAAGGAATCAGACTAATAGGAAAGTTGTACACGCCCAGACTCCGCACCGCAAATCATCATGAGCCATACACATCTCCCACCGACATCAGACATCGAGATGTGGTTGATGTGAAGAGTAAAGTCGCCGTCAATACACCTCTTTATCATCTCTGTCGAGTGCCAGACCCCAGATAAAATAGGCATTGTTAGAGAACTTCTTTGGTGGACACTTTAGGTCAATTAAGACCTGTTCATAATCCACAATCGAACTATATAAAAATGTAATATCAGAATTATTGATTTTGGAATTAGCAAGAGCAGATGGAGTCTCCTTTTGTCAAGAAACATACCATTTATTCTTCTTCTCGTCATAAATGATATTTCCGAGATGTGCATCAATAGGTCGAGCATGATGGCTGAAAAGTTCCCTAGCAATCCCCCAGTTAGATGAAAAAATGCATTACGCCTGTAGAAGACACATAAGTGAAACATAGATTAACTCACTGTGCTGATTTTTTAAATGCGGCCCTAATCCTATCGCGTTTGGCCCTGTCGTATTCCCAGAAATTGACGAGCGGCACTCCAGGAGCCTTCTCCATGATAAGGTATGTTAAATGACCCCCAGGCACAGGCATATAATCCAAGTCTTGCCATGTCTGTACTGCGAAGAGAAGTTTTGGGGTCACTGTGCAGCCTTTTTCATTAAGATATCTTAAGGTATTAATCTCGCCCTTTGTCCAGCCAGTAAGCTCTCGTGAAGCCAGCTTCCTTCGAACTCGTGGATCTAGGCTAGCAGGGTAATCTGGCGGTACTCTGCATCAGCGTTAGTTATCATAGTTAGTGCCCCACGGCCAAATATCCAAGATGGTTGAATATGTTTTTATCACTCACTGTAATCGAATTTTAGCAATAGCTTCCATCCCAACCGACTTGCCCTTCACTTGTTGACAGTTATAGACCGCCTGCGCCTCAGACCACGGCTGTTCACTCCTTCCTGGCGCGAAAGTGGCTTTTTCGGATAGCTTGTCACGAATTTCCCATTCTGATCCATCGGGCATACGAACAACAGAGCTGTCGAACAGGTTTCCGACCCAGTTCTGGTGAACCTTTTTTCCGCCCATGATATAGAATAGCCCAAGTATAATACTCAAAGAGAGGAGAAGTGTAGCTGCGAAGTTATTGGAGTGAGGATGGGAGGGAGCGTGGTTATTTATGAGTTAATGTGTTTACTTTCGGTCTAGCCAAGATGTAAAAATAGACTTTGGGCGGCTAAATATTTTAACGGGGATTGGCGCTTCAAGCAAGTCCCAACTTCGACATCACAATATCACCAACATCACCAGCCTGCTTAAAACATTTATTTATAGCACATATGCTATAAAAATGGATGCATTTGCTAGCTAGATGGGCACACCCTGTCCAACCAGTATAAGGCATGATAGTATCATGAAACGAGACCCAGCACGGCGTCTCGCCGTCCTAGGGTGGATTTCCAACATCTAAGGATACCAGAAGGCTCGATGTATCTCATCTAATTGTTACGCGCCGATACCATGAATAGAATGAGGATTGAGCTCATTGCATTTATTTACCCGCTTGTTTGGAGCTATTCTATTTCCGAGATCGTGAGTACTCTCTTTGAAAACTATAAGAATGGCTTCGCTCTTGCCCATTTTCCATCGACTCCGTATATCTTTCTACTGTCTATCATCCATATTTCCACTAGCTAGTGTCTTTTGCCCTTATTCTTCTACATATCATCAGCTCAAGCATGGCACAATTCAATCCATATGAAATTGGTTGCCGTGGTGGTGCCGCGATCCTCAAGGACTCACTTCCCGACCTACTTATTCGAGAGGGCTATCGAACTACGAGCTCAGCCTGGCACTCAGACTACTATATTGGGAGTATGGCTACCTGGAACTTTACGGAACATGCCCGCAACTGGAATTTCGAGTCTCGAGTAAATGACGAGCCTTTGCCTATCAATGCAAAGAGTGCACTCTGGCGAAATGGCTGTGTCGATCGTGAGAATTATCTTTATGGCGACGAGCAGTCTGTTTGTGGACGCTATGGGCAAAATGCACTTGCGCCTGTAGGGGCGGTTGCATCTGATAATGGTATCCCCTACTGTTTTGGCGACTACAAAGCATGTTACGAGAGTCAGCAACCGGGGAATAAAAACGACATTCCAGACTTTGTTGCAGCTTACTGTCGAACTACGGACGTTGAAAGATTAAAGTCTCTTCCAAAAACTGTTGAGAAGCCCAGTATGGTGCTTGTGGGAGAAGCAAAGACGCCCTGGAATCACAACCTTCCACGGTTCTGGAAGGAATATACCGAGGATAATGAAGATCATAACCTTAGACACGCTTTCGGTAGGTACTTAGCTCTATATTCTTGAGTATCTGGCCAAGCTATCTAACTTGTTCGTTTTTCATTCCATGCACTAGGCCAGATTGCTTCTTACATGCATCACTTCAAAATGAGATACGGCTTTCTAACGACCTACAATCACACCATATTTCTCCATCAGGGGATGTCAAGCGGCAATGTCCCGATGCTATACTTTACTCCACCGATACACAATAGAGACGCCCCAGGCAGCCCCGGAAATGGTGTTTCGGTTCGCCAGTGCTTCTATTTACTTCTAGCAATGATCGAGCATAACAAGAGTCATAAATTCGAGAATCCTTTGCATAAGGATGCCTGGACAAGCTCGGACACTAGCAGATTTTCAGCCGACGGCCCACATACTCCCAACACCCATGCTCCAAATCTCCCGGCTGGGCTATGTCAGATGACTCCCGAAGGCATGAAGCCATTGGCGACTTCTGCACCGCTAACCCTGATTGACCATGGTTTTGAGTTCCGGGCAACAATATCTTTTCCTAAAGAGCAAGTTCACGCATGGGGGTCTGACCATGGGCTCGTTCATATCAATGGGAAACCGATAAATGTGGTTGTCAGTAGAGATGGCCACAGTGATGGTCCTAAATCTAGTCGTGGCGGTACCGCGCAAGGGATTGGATACCCAGTATCACAAAGAGGAGAGGAACGTTCTGGTAACCGCGCTGTTACTTTTGGTACCTCACATGGAGATGGCCCACGGGAAGCCCCTTCAAAGGGGACGAAGGGCATCTTTGATTCGTTGCGGAGCAGAAAGGAGCCATCGCATCCTAAGGAACCCATGAACTATGGAACTCCAAGTTCGCTGAGGCAAGGGGGGCGGATAGGAACTATTAGTCCATCTAGTCAAGGTGGCCGAAGGGGAACACCTAGTCCACCAACCCATGAGAGCCGAAAGACATCCTCGAGGCCAGATTCGGAACACTCAAGCTCCGAGTTAAGCCAGGAGCTCTCTCCTTACCGAGGGGCCGCTACATCGAGGGTATCCCCTGATATGTTTTCGCAGTCGCCAACGCCAGCACCAGTATTGGGCCGCGGACGTGGAGGAACCACTCTCCCGTACCGATCAAATAGCCCCCCCTACTCTGGTTCCTCTTATCCCCAACATAGCGGATTCCCAATACAAAGCGCACGCCGACCATCGGAGCAGGCTGGTCGAAACCCAGCCCATCGCCCAAGGGATAGAGAGGAGGAGTCGCAGCCTTCGAGATCTGAGAGTTCTGAAGGTAGAAAGCTGCGCTCCTCGAATAAGACCTCTGGAAAACCGTCACGCAAAAAGTAGGTCGTGACAGTAATAAGGCTCGAATCCGCCATTAAGTTCATATTTTCGACGGAGATGGAGCTGTGGCTGGAAATGATGATTGGTTTGCATGTTTGGGGTGAGCTGATAGAGCAGGACTCTGGAAGCTAGAATAAGTAGTAAATGGAGTACATTACTCCTTTTTTTGAATTATACACTCTGTTTTGTACTGTTAGCTTTGGCCAGTTATAGATTATCTAGATAGGCAATATCTTATTTGGACTAAAATACTCACTACCACCACTGATACTAGTAACTAGAAGGGCTACATAAAGGCATACCTCAGACCTCAGAACTTAGGGGGGTTAGGGGGTTTAAAGTTGGTTATGGCCTAGAGAGCGATGTTAGAGGGGAAAGGAAGGCCTTGGGGGAAAGCCTCGGGGGTAGTGTACCTAAGAAGAAGGGAACTTGGGGGGGAAAGGCCTTTGGGGTGCACCAACCAGATACATTTATCTTAAGAAGCAAACTATATTGGCCTGGAGCTGACAGTGAAAAACAGACTATATAACTCTAGAAAGGAGAAGCCTCTTCCATTTGGTTAGTGGTGGCTTGGTGGGCATGCGAGGAAATAGGAGATGGGTAATTAGGTATATAGCAAGTCCCAATAATGGCTTTCCATGCTTCCTTATGCGTATCATAACAGAATTTGTGTAATACAGATATAAAAATTCAACCTTAGGAATCCTAAAATCTAGAAATAGTATAAAACCCCTCGTTAGATCTATCAGTAACGTTTCTATGCGATAAACCATACCGTAGCTAGTACGAAGTGCTAAAAAGATATCGGGTATCAAGGGCTTTCACTTTTAGCCTCCTCCCTAGAAAGGATGTCCTCCCAACGCTCCCTCAACTCCTCCATCTGCTTCCAACACTCCCGCCCGGCCTCTAAAAACTCTGCCTTATCTTCAGCAGTAGTATCCGTCGCACCACGCTTCCGTCTTCGGGCCTTATCAGCTTCCAAAACAGCCGGTCCAACAACACCGCCATACCCCCATCCTTCCACTTCTGTAGAAGCGACGGTCTCTGTACCAAGCCTATCAGACGAGGAACCCCACTTCACCCTCCCGCCACCGAGACGTGCGTATTCTGCCTCTGCGCCATCCAGCGTGGATTGGGGTGATAAACTGAGCCAGACAGCTGCGTTGGCGCCACGGTATGAGGTGATAACGTGCCAGGGCGAACCCACCATGCGTGCTACCCAGGATACACAAAGCATGAGCCATATCAACGCTGATGGAAGAGGAAAGATGGAGGTGGAACAGATTCCCGGGTGGGCGACGTATATATTCGGCCTGCTGGTACTGGTAGATGAATTGGAAACGGCACCCATACCGCTACATGACGAAGGTGAAAGATAGCCATCCACCCATGGTTTGGACGAAGGTTGCGGATACGTCAGCGCCAGGAGATCTGTCAGATACTTGCCTGACTGGTATGACTGTCGGTGCTCCAGACCTTGTATATCATTGACACTAAATATGTCCTTTGCCGCCTCAAGACTCGATGTCCATATAATACGTCCGGGATGCGGGGTTGACTTGCCCAGCAGCGAAACCAGATAATGCGCCAGCATATGATGCCCGAAGACATTGGCGCAGAAGATTTTGCCCATTGGCGGTTCATCGGGTTGTGTGGTCTGTTTCCTGTTCATTACTCCCGTGTCACTGCGGGTGTAGGCAGCTGGCCATGTGAGCCCATGCACTATGTCCGTCAAGACCGTCCACACAACCATAGGCCAGTTCAGGCCCGTGAAACCCGCCATCCCAGCATTGAGTATCAGGACGTCCAGTTTCGGTATCGACGTCGCAACTCGTCTGGCCATGGCTCGCACGGAGAGTAGATCACAGAGGTCGACATGTTCAGGCTTGAATTTTATACGGGACTGAGCTTTTGCTGCTGCTTCTGGGCTTCGTTGCTTGGCCGCCGCTGCCTTCACATAGCTTCTTAGCTGCCGCATGGTCTCATCGCTCTTCTTCTCGCTGCGTGTGGTGCATATTAATGTGAGCGACTGGTTATCTGGGCGGGATGCCAGGAATTCATCTATTAATCGGCAGCATGTCGAGTAGCCTAATCCGCTAATTCCCAGGGTTGATACGTTAGCAATTGTACCGTCCGACTTGAGAATGAAAGCCAGGTTACCTGTTAGTTCCGGTGATCAGGATATATGTCTCGTGGTCCGCCATCTCTAGAGCTCTGTCATCCTATCTCGTCTTTCGTCTCCTTCTAGTTTCTTTCGCAGCTCCGACAAGGGGGTTCATAGCACGTGACAATGGACTTGATTACATAATGAATATCCTTTATAGATACAAGAAGGGTGAACATCGACAAACATCACTCTGGATAGAAGTCAAGAGGACCAAAAGAAGGGCAGGGGGGGAACCCTGAGACTTGTTGGGAGCATGAACTGCTGGCCAAAGTGGTTCACCGATCATCCATCCTCTACGCGGGATCGACGACACAGCAACATCCAGCATCAAGCACACCGCCGTGGACAACACAGCAATCATGGCCACAACGTCGCCTCAGCCAGGTTCCCAATTGTATAAAGTGATAACGGTTCTTGGCTACTTTTTCAACCATTTTATCGGCCGTGTCTGAAGCTGCCAGCAAGTTCAGATGATGTACAAAGTATGCGCAATGCAGGTTAGTGCAGGGAGTGGCATCCTTCAGTCCTCTCAGGGATCAGGATGGTCAAGCTGTCATTCTCCAGTTCTCAACCGCACCAGGTCGAGGAGGGGTATCTTAACCGCCCTCACCCTCTATCCGATTAATAGATTTTTTCTTTTCTTTTTCTTCGCTTCTTCTTGATAATATCTTCTGGCTAAATAGTCATCTATTAGCAAGCACACGTGGGCATGAAGTCGTGTCTGGCATGTTTATGAATTCATGCACACTAATCTCGGGTGAACGGAAAGCGGAAACGGGAAACGGGGGAAGCGATGGATGCAAGACGATGAAGTGCGACGGGGCAAAAGATGCAGGCAATTCAGAGAGTGATAGGCTTCAACAACAAGCGGTGCCAGTAGCAACAGAAGCGGCATTGAAGAATCTTTTTTTTTACACTCTTCCCTCTCATCCCTGCTATCACCTGCACTGGACAGATTCTTCACTTCTTCACCGCCAGAATTCCTTTTTTTTTTCTCGTCCTTTTTGCCATTGTCAAATATGATATTGCCAGGGTTCTGTTTCTGGATCCGGTTTGTGGCAGTCGTGGCAAATCAAAAGACCAGCAGAATATCATGGCCAGAAGAGTGGGAAAATGCAGGACGATATCGTATTGTATCGTGGCAAGGAAAGAAAGGGGGGAAAGGGTGAAAGGAACATGGGCGGTTGTCTTGATACTCGGCCTGACTGGGTAAGTGTGTGTTTCAGCATGGGATATACCGTATAGGTATAATCTCGCTTCCGAAACAGCATATTATCACGCAATGCTTTGTTCAGCAACCTGCAATGAGCGGAGAGAATGCAAAATTATACTCAGTACAAAGGTAAAAGATGAAGGAGGAACTTACTACTTTGATGTGAGGTGTTAGCGAGAGCAAATTAACCACCCTTGACCTGACTTTAGATCAACTTTCCTCTCAACACACACACCCTTGCCTCCTTGTGCGAGTCTAAGTATATACACATCGGCTTCGAAGACGATGATCGCCGGCTATGAACTCTCTCTCTCCCGATCTCTGTCGCGATATTCCGCACTCCGCACTCTGTACATCTCTTCCGATCGATGAGTATATCGTCCTGAGAGCGCCTGTGCCGGCGACCTAACTGTCATACGGGTATGGTTTTCGATTCGGTTTGTCGTTAGCCTGACAGACCCTACGTCTGGCCTCGTCTCCGTCTCAGCTCTCCTGCCGCCCGCTGCATACCGTCGTCGGCTGGCCGGTTAAGGTCACATCGCTTTGCCCATGATCTCCAACGAAAGAGCAAGAACCATCACCAAAACCCAAAAAACCAAAAAACCAATCTGTTATCCCAGTCAGATGTCAAATGTGTTATGCAACGATCAGTCGAATATTGAAAAGTCTGGAGACCAGAATTCAGCCTGCCAGGCAGACAAGAACAACGATATTACATAAAAGAAACCAGCCTCTACCACCAACGTGACCTGGCCTGCTTAATGAGTTAAGTAACCTCGATGAAAGCATACGGCTGTAAAGTAACATACATACACCATTGTTGCGATGCGCTGGTCGACTGTTGTATGTACGTACGGGCATCCTTGCAAAAGTACAACACAACTGGAGATAATAACCGAAAAGCCAAGATACCAAGAGTCCAAGGATTGCGCGACTTTTCATTTCGAGGTGACCAGGTTGAGATTAGGAGATGCTTACTTGCGTGCGTAGGTTAGCCGTGCTGGGTAAAGTACCCGCAGCCCCCCCCCCGACTCCATGCGTATATGTGAGTGTATATAGCTCCAGGATGGGGTACGGATAGGGGGACTGGGATATATTCGAGGGGCCAGCGATGCCGTGCAGGTGGTAAACGGCGGGAGTGGATCGTAGACAGGGCTGCGGGAAGCAAGGCTAGCTAATCTCGACAACGAGAAGGCGCATATCTTATATTATGTTAGCTCGACTAACTGTTTTGATGAGTGAGTTCTCCCATCCTGTCGGTAGCCAACAAAAAACAGCACAACAACCAACAAATTCCAAGGGCCATGCGCGAAGCAAAAAGGCAAAGCAAAAGGACAAAAGGGACAAGGTTATGCAAAGTGACCGACCTGTGAAATTCATAACCCTCGCCATCGTCTCCTTTTCCGCAAGGAGAGTTCCCGATCCGATAACATGAGTAGCCTTCAATTTTATCCAACATTTAAAACGATCACAAACATCCCAGTCCCAGTCGTCCCGTCCGCAGCTCCGTCCGTTAGTGAGTTCGCTCGATAGCGCCGTTTCTCAATTTCCCTCTGACAAGTGTGGAATCAACTGTGGATCAGAGAACGGTTTATAAATAGCGAACTTCCGTTGGCCACCGAGAGAACTAGCGACGGCTACGGCCTCAACTCCGTGGTCTCGGGACGGTCAGCGCGCGGAGACGTACAGGTATACGTCTATCCAGATATGGGCAGCAGGTACTCCGTCCGGTGATTGCTTTTTAGCGGCGGAGTCGCCGTTAGCCCAGCGCCCTGATTGATGCCCTTGTTTTGGATAGAAGGTTGCTTAGACGAGACACTTAGCATGTGGTCTGGTACAGAGTTGCCGCGTGCTAGACTGGAATCAGTTAAAAGATGCTGGAATCAGCTCTAAAATAGGTAGAATGGGGAGGGGCCAAATCAGTTTCTCGGGACGGGCCCCCTTTTTTTATTTTTTTCTATATTATTTATTTTCTTCCCAAGAACTGCTATATTAGTTTTATGGGGACATGTGAAAGTCGCGCTTAAGAAGTCTAGTAATCGACCTTGTAAGTATTGGTAAAGGGATGGTAAAATAGGCGAAACTAGGGATACTAGGTGTAAAGCGAGTACAAGTTTGAGTACAGATATCACCTGGCTGATCGAACCAATGGGGGCGTTGGAGTGACATTCTTGACTTTGCTTTTGGTCCCGCCCTGAACCTGTGGTTCGGTGTTCGGTGATGAATCTGCGTTTACACTGGCGCTGAAGGGCAAATGAAAAGCGCAGATAGGCAATTCGACAGCTCTACGCCAAGGCCGGCGAGGAGACGAGACGAGACAGATAGACAGACAGACGGGCCGGGCGAGTCTGGTTCAAGGGAGAAGATACTATGTATAGCAGTTGATCGTCAGGCGCAGATTAATAGGCATCACATCGGCTTCAACGATGGCCTATCTGGGGATGTCTACCGAGCCAGAACGTCGACCTGAATCCGAACCAGGCACTCGAAGCTGTCTGGGGATTGGCACCGGCTCATTCCTCCGAGAGAGGACGGACGTCTATACGGGTACGGGCATGCTCCGTAGCAGAAGAGAGGCAGACATTTGACAGCGAGAAGAGAGTATACGGGGTGCATAACGTGTCGCGTGCACATCCGAAGCCGGGCCTGGACAGAGCATCATATCGTATAGCAGCAAATGGTAAACATTCCCCCGTGTTTGACAGTTCGGCTTGGTCTGGTCCTGGAGCCTCAATCTCATCTTCATCTCCCGCCCGTCCGTCTATCGCCCACGCCGAGCCTGTGGGGTAGTAAATCGAATATAAAAATACCACTCGATCATGACGGACAGGTCGAGAAGAAGAAGAAGAAGAAAGGAAAGAGGACGGGCGAGTCAAGTCTAGTTAGTTTGCTGTGGCTGCTGGTGTAAATTGCGTGGGCGCAAAGTGGCAAGCCATGTCGATCTGGTGAGCCCGTTGAAACAGAGGAAGGCAGCTCGAAACGAAGAACTGTGAGGCAGCTTGTGGAGAGAGCGAGAGACGGGATCGAAGGAGGATGATGTGAAGTTAGGAGATGATATCGAGCAGATAGTCTTTCTTCACTATCCTGTATGCAGTAGTAGATGGATTGCTCAGGAGTGGTTTATAATCTGCCACTATCAAAAACGGTGAACGACTCCCGCTTCAAACTAAATAGACCGGAGAATTAAAACGACTACTCCGTACTCCATTAATTGCTGCCGAGGTCGACCATATTTCCAATCCGACCGTAGCAGACAGAAAGGATAGCTAGTTCCCGCTCGTCTGCCCGTTTCACTATCCTTCTTGTAGCATCACTTCAACACAAACTAGTCTCGTAGTGGACAGACTGCGGAGTTGCTGGCTCATCTGGCCCTGGCCGACCCGGAATATGGGTACGAACCTGGTATGAGCGCGGAGATCCTACGCCATTCTTGTTGCGCCATCTTTGCGCCATCGGCCGTCGTTGCTCCTGATTTCGATGCCCGCGAGAGGATGAATAATAAGTAACCTGAGTAAGTCTTTGTCAGGGCTATCAACCTCCTGCGTGGCTTTAGCTTCTGACGCCGTTCGTATCCCTGGTAAGCGATGGCTCTGGACTTTTGCACATCGTCCTCCTGATCCTACCCGATCCTCCCTCTGTTTTTGTGGTTAGTGCCCGAGTATCAGACAGGAGAAAAACGCCAGGACCGGGCGGGTTCCTGGTGAGCGAGCGGGTGGTTCGTGCCATCGATCGTGCTGCAAGTCGGTCAACCATGGCTGCGTTATATGCTTGATGCTCATGATGCCTGATGCCTGTCCATTTCTTCCCCCTTGATACCGTCCTTGCGTAAGCAACGTCCGTTTTTTTTTTCTTTCCCAGTAAATAACTAGCAGGGGGGCCCTGCAAGTACCTTGGTAGTAGCGGTAACTTTGAGCCCGCCAGTCGGTTCGGTTTGTGCTTCTTTTTTTTCCTTTGCTTGACTGTTGCGGGTGGTGATGTTGTGATGTCGATATGACTTGCATCAGAACGGGAACAAGGGTTTGTAACGGGAGCCTATAATGCTTTAATAGAATGATGCATATAAAACTAATAGCGTCGGCCAACGCTTCCGTGCCACTCGCATTCCATCTCTCCAGCATACGAAAAAAGATGTGTATTTTCAGTCCGCCCTTTCGTATAGAGCTCAGGATTTTCCCCTTCATCTCGCCATCGAAAAGCAGGCACAGTCGAAACAGTCCAACTCTGCTTAGCTGATGATTATCAAGCAGCCAAAGTATCGTATCATGTATCCTGTTTAGCCTGAAGAGAGAAGGGAAGAAGAAAAGCAAGGGCTCCATAGTGCTGGCCGACTATCTGAAGTTCGAACCACATGGAGAAAAGGGAGATAAACGAGCGATCTACTCACTAGTAAAGTAATATATCGTCTGCGGAGTATCTCATGGACGAAAAAGGACGAACTCGACCGAGCCGAGGCAGGAGATGAAGGAGAAGTAGGAGAAGTGCCAGATGTGGTCGTTCGTGATAGTCGGTGGTGCTCGTCGTGGCGCTGGCGGTTGCCCGTCAACGGGACAGGAGACGCCATATTCCAAAGACCACTTACTGACTCGGTCTACTGTAGACGCGAGAGACGGAGAACGATGGAGATGAGACCGGCCTTTGCTTTCATCATTGCGACCCACCCTGCGGGAACTAGTACTGAAGGACTCGACTTGCAATATGGAGTACACTCACATTCACATTCACTCTTTGCCGATGGCGAGATGGAGTATACGCTTTTTCTCGACAGAAGTTAAGAAGAGAGGAGAGCTACTTAGTTGAGAATATTTCCATTCAGGCGGCATCCCTGGAATATTATTGAGTAATATGATTCCTTCCCTTCCATTCTTCTTCCGTTCCTTCTCGGCCGCTATCGATCTATGCTGTAGATATATTGATTTTTATTTTTTGCTCTCTCTCTCTTTCCCCCTTGCCAGTTGACCTGTCTGGTCTGGGTAGAGAGTGCGGGGAGGCGTCCATCCATCCTCGTATCCTCCCTCGCGCTGGGCACGATAGTCACTCGATAAACGTACCACTAGTCCGTACCTCCATACTCCATATACATATGAGTAAGTATATACTCGCGAGTATATGTGTAAGTGAGTACACTGTAAGAGTGTATACAGCGCCTTCGACGGAGGATGGTACCAAGCCCTTCCCAACAGGCCGGCTCGTCAGGTGGATATTCGCCAGCTAACATGCCCAGCCAGCTGGAGTCCATCTCGACATCAACAACAAGACAAACGGCGTTAGTGGGGTCTGAAGTCATCCCGTTGGCGTCTGAACTGCGCTGATGTTCATGTTCCTCCTCGCTTCTGAACCTGTCATCTCACCGTTTGCTTCAGCCTGCCACATGGCCACCCCTTTTGTCTCTGGTGGTTTTTCTTTTCTGCCTCTCGCCTCGACCGGGGTCGGTGGGGGTGGCCGCCAATGGG